>CM031570.1:17374812-17622472 GCA_018467065.1 Ephestia elutella
TTGATTATTCGGATTATCACTTCATATTTGTGTCAAGTCATAGTGTGGCTAAATTGACTCGATAAATAGCACTTGTACACTGTCAATCACCACATTGGATCGAATGCTGGGAGCATTCGCCGTTAATATGCGTTACAGACGATTTAGACAATAGAAACAATGCACAGATCACTTACCATGTAGGCAGGCTTCGAGCACGATTCCTCACGAATAGTTCTTCCTTTAGACACCTGGCCGGCCAGCCACACACGATTATAAAGTTCCAAAAACACTGTTGAGCACTTGAAGTTTTATTAGGATAATTGAGTAAAAAAGATGTAATGTTTGGTGCGCGCGCGCCTTCGATTCAACGTCCAGACTCAGAATAGTTTACTGGTTCTGCCACCAGCCTATGGCGCTGTATTCCAAGACGCCGGTAGGATAGTACATGCGCCGGCGGTAATCCGGGCGCTCCATTGGCTAAATCGCCTGCAGCACGACGAATCATGATGATTGACAAGTGCGTCGATAACGCGCGCGAAATTCGAATTGAAAAGTAAACGAAGTTTACGTTGAAAACGGAACATTCCGCCCACCAAAATACCAATGGGATTTTCCCAGAGTAAGAATAAGAAACGGTAATTAACGATAAATATGTTTAAGTTACTATCCTAAACTTAAAAGCTAAGAAATGCTAAGTTATAACGATTATACGGATGGTAGAGGACATAGTTTGACCAAAGGTCTCTTAAGCGAGTGATCTCTGGCTGTTCTAATGGTTGCGACTCTAACTACCCCATCAGGGCCAGGATGCAAAGAAACAACTCGTCCTAATGCCCATTGAAGAGGAGGCCGATTGTCCTCTTTTATAAGTACGATTGAGTTTACAGTTAACGGTGTTGAGTCCGTGGTCCATTTTGCTCGCTGAGTTAACCCATGTAAATATTCATTTTTCCAGCGTTTCCAAAATTGTTGTTGAAAAGATTGGATAAGTTGCCATCGATTCAGTCGATTGATTTTTACGTCCTTGTAGTCGAAATCAGGAACTGCTGTAAGAGGTTCTAGCGTTAAAAAATGACCGGGCGTAAGAACGTTCAAATCGTTAGGATCCGAGCTCAATGGACACAAAGGCCGCGAATTTAAAATTGATTCGATCTGAGCGAAGAGTGTGGTAAGCTCTTCAAACGTTAAGACCTGATATGAAAATTGTTTCGATGAATAGATTCGATTACAGCGGATGTAAGAACACTCTTTTTGGGCAATAATGCGGGATACTTCTGTTCGAAGTCGAGATCGGAGTGCGCTAGGCGCCCGCCTACTCTGAGTATACCCTGCTCGTCCAAAAACGGGTTTAGTTTACGAAAACTACGAGGTAACTGTATCTTTGATTGTAATTTGGATATGACATCCGAAAAACAACGTTGTTGGAAATGTTTCACGATAATTAGTAACGCACGATGACGCTCAGCGTCCGTTACGAAAAGATTATCTGATCGCGGAACAGTGTTACGCATGTTATTACAAAACCTGCGAACGTAAGCGATAATGCGACAGATTTTATCTAAAGAAGAATATTTTTCGAATAGTCGATCAATTATAGAAGTTTGGTTTACGCTTTCGATTTGATCCGAAACGAGAACTGTGGTGCGACGCTGCTCAGAGAGCACCGCATTGTCGTCGTTTGAACGATTTCTCGATGTATCGATTGGCCACTCAGACTGTGGTTGAGACAACCATTCTGGGCCCGCCCACCATAGGGCATTGTTTAGCAAATCGTGAGGCAATTGCCCACGCGAACAAACATCTGCAGGATTTGTGACAGATGGTACGTGCCTCCAGCACTCGGTCGGCACGATATCTTGAATGTGACTTACGCGGTTTGCAACGAATGTCACCCAGCGAGAAGAAGGAGCTCGCAACCAGGACAAGGTAACGGTGGAGTCACACCACACATAAGTGTCATGAACAGGAATCCGCAGCGTGCCCTTGACAAATTTGATAAGGTCTGCGAGCAAAAGTGCACCACACAGCTCTAGGCGAGGTAACGATTGACGTTTCAAAGGAGCTACACGAGCCTTAGCACAAACGAGAAAGACGCGAACGGAGCCGTCAGACTCGATAACGCGCAGGTATATAACGGCGCCATATGCTGCTTCGGAGCTGTCACAAAATCCATGCAGTTGATATGATTGAGCGCTATCGGTAGCGTATTTACGTGGAATCTTAAGATTCCTAACTTGAGGAAGCTGTTCGGAGAACTTTTCCCATTGAGAGATAATTTCCGGTGGGGGCTTATCATCCCATGAAAGACCTAGAATCCAAAGCTTTTGAATAAGACATTTGGCTTGAATTGTTAAAGGAGATAGAAAACCCAGAGGATCGAAAATTCTGGCAACCTCACTCAAAATCGTTCGCTTGGTGCACGGTTGATTAGATGGATTAACGGTAAAGACGAACGAATCCGAAGCGAGCTCCCACTTAAGGCCCAGAACCTTGATAGTTGTGTCTTCAGTTTCGGTAAAAGTGATTGCTTCTGAAAGACACGCCTCCGCGGGAAGATCGCTAAGTAGCTCGGGTCGGTTACTCACCCATTTTCGGAGCTCAAACGAGCCAAGACCGAAAAGAGCGATGAGTTGAGTTTTGATTTCTCTGGCGTCCTTCAGCGATGAGCTTCCGGATATGACGTCATCAACGTATATGTCGGAAGTTAAAACGGTTTTGGCCTTTGGGTACTTGTGACCCTCATCGTTGGCCAGTTGCTGAATAGAGCGGCACGCCAGGAATGGAGCGGAAGACACTCCGTACGTTACGGTATTTAATACGTACTCTTGAAGAGGCTCATCTGGGTGAGCTCGCCAGAGAATACGTTGATAATCACGATGTTGAGGAGCTAGGTTGATTTGACGGTACATTTGGCGCACGTCTGCCATGAAGACAATTGCGTGCTCACGGAAATGAAGAAGGATCTCTACGATATTTGATTGTAGCTTCGGTCCCGTCAGCAGCGAGTCGTTTAGCGATTTGGAAGTTGCATCTTTAGCCGAGGCGTCGAATACAACGCGAAGCTTCGTTGTAGCGCTGTCGGGACGTAGCACACAATGGTGCGGTATATAATACTTGCCTTGACCCATTTGCTTGGCAGGTACCAGAGTCATGTGACCACTGTCGATATAGTCAGTCATGAACTCCACGTATTGTTGGTTTAAATTGTGATCGCGATACAGACGCCTTTCAATGGCATGAAAGCGTCGTAAGGCTATCTCTCGAGAACCTTCAAAGACTGGCTCCTCGTCGTCCTTGAAGGAGACAAACTACATATCTACCTGTCTCGTCACGGTAGTGATTACTGAGAAAACTATTTTCACAGCGTTGCTCTTCTGGGGTCAATCGGGAAGATTGTGGAACGTTATCGATTTCCCAGAAACGTTGAACAATTTTGTTTAAACTATCGTCTACGGTAGAAGGGGCTACTCTAGTAGACTGGACGATGCGAGTCTGGACTTCCCAAGAAGAAGCCAGCCGAAGACTGAGTTGAAAGCTCGCGGTTGAGAGGCGTTACCCTTCAGACGTTGTTCGAGAAGTGACTCAGCAAAGACGTCGGCACCTAACAAGACGTCGATTGGACCAGGGATGTCAAAACCAGGATCAGCTAGCGGTAGTGTTTTGACCTCCTCCCATCCTTTCGTATTTAGCCTTGCTATCGGTTGATCTCCGCAAATGCTCGGTATGACGAGCATTCCCAGACGAAACTTTACGTTACAGTTGGTGCCAATGTCGCATGTAACAAAGCCACTGACTGAGGCAGGGCTGCCCCCTGAACCCATAAACGTTGATATTACCAGTTATAGGTTTTAGATTTAATCGTTGAGCGGCGTGAGCCGTGAGAAAATTGTTTTGACTGCCGGTGTCAAATAACGCGCGAAATGTATGAAATTCACCAGAAGCATCACGAATCTGGACGAGAGCTGTTGCGAGTAACACGGTTGTGGTTACGGTTGGATCAGACTGAGTTAACGAATCCTTAGCCACTAAGGTCGCCGAGCTTGCCGCCGGCTCCTTATGTAGCAAAGTGTGGTGTTTACGTCTACATTGTCGACATGAAAATATTGATGTGCACTCTCGCACTGAATGGGATGCGTTAAGACAATTGTAGCACCATTTCTTTTCAGTGGCCACAGCCATGCGCTCATCTATTGATTTTGCCAAAAAATCATTACAGGCCGAGATGTGATGTTCATTGCGACAGTAGGCACATTTACGAATCGGAGTGCTCGAATTGTGAGCAGGTTTCGCTTGTTGTTTATCACCAACATTTTTATGAGTAGTGACGGTGGGAGCGACAAGCGAATGCGTGACGTTATGTCGCTTGAACTTCTGTGAAGTTCCCGGTGTGTCCTTTGAAACGTTAGCGGTTTTATTGGTAACATTCGAAAAGTGCGTGTCGCGAATTAATGCTTCACCTTTAGAGTGTAAGAATGCCCTTAAATGGTTATACTGTGGAAGCTCAATATCGGTATGTTTTTCCTCAAACTCGCGTCTTAATTTGGTATCGAGTTTGGCCAGAACATTATAACAAAGAACAAAATCCCATTTATCGGTAGGTAATTTTAAAGTTTTTAAAATTGTTAAGTTCTCATCGATCGTGTCTAAGGCGCGTCGAAAATCTTGAGCGTTCGAAGTCTTTAAACTAACGTCCAAGATATCACGCCAGCACGTAAACGCTAATTCGCGTTTATCTTCATAACGGGACTTGAGAGCCTCGTACGCACTTAAATAATGTTCACTTGCAACAGGAAAAGTTCTAATGAACGATAAAGCATCACCACTTAAAACTGACACGAGATAGTGAAATTTCTCAATATTACATAAGGAGGTAGAATCATGTATCAACGCGTTATAAGTTGCAATGAACTCAGGCCATTCCTTGATAGCACCGGAAAAAGTTGGCAACGAAATTTTTGGTAACCGCATATTTCCACTGTGCGAACCGGTCAATGAATTATGTTTCGAAGTGTCAGCTTGTTGAGATGAACGTTGTTCAAATTTTCGTTGAATTGCCAACACTTGAAAATACAATTCGTCAAATCGATCCTGAAGTTCATCGTCCTCCTCATCGGCATCATCCTTAAGAAGGTCCAAAATAATAAAATGGGAGTCATGAAAACTATCAGCAATCGTTTTTATTTCATGACAATATGAAAGAAATAACCCTACTTGTGATTCATCGGTATTGGCTAAGGTACCTACTTCCAAAGCCTTCGTTAAGCGATTATATGCTATAGTTCGTTTACGTCGCAAACTGGGCAAATTATTAATAGTGTACGTATTTTCGATACCCTTTTTAATAGTAGGTTTAGATTTACGCCTTGATAATAAAGACATAATTAATATCAAAACAATAAAAACTGATTGCAACAAATATTCGGATTCGATAAAAAAGTTTAGTTGCGAACGTCTTCAGCGAGACCGCGTTCACAAGAATCGACGAGAATCACTGGGGCGGTATTACACGACAACAGGTAATATTGTCACCTCGGTCACCTGAGGTTTTTAAATTGAAATAAAATTAAATTGATAAGGACGTGAATTAAAATGAGCGTTAGGAACACTAAAAACGGTTTGCGATATTCGTTAATGTACGGTAAATAAAAAAAATAAAAATCAGTTTTTTTTGTAAAAACAAAAAACTATGATTTTTAACCTCAAACGGTAATAATGAAAATGTGAACGCACCAAAATTCGTTGAAAATATGCTTCGATAAACGATACAACGTCACGATAAAAAATATTTCGTAATTTGAAACGAAATAAATTTTCGATAAATAAATATCAAGAGGAAACGTTGAACGGTTGGAAAAAGTAGTCGAGTTATAACGAACTATCCAACATAAAATTATGAGAAGGTGGATTTGCAATATTGTATTATTGCGAACGGTAAAACGGTAGATAATTTTATGCTAATAAGTATAAAACGACAAAAGAATTTATTTTCAACAAATATTCTAGAAACTGATGGAAGCCATCTTAAATCGATAATCGGTAGGTAAGGTACTCAACAAAACAAAATGGAACAAAGACTTGTTTTCCGATTAGTAATTGAAACAAAATGTTATGTTTATTCGTTTTAGCTGTACTAGTAATTTATAATAAGCGTGGAATACGGTAACATGAAGTAGCAATTACTAAATCGAATTGGTATTTGGCGGCATGACCTGAAGGTAGGTATCCAAAGTTCCCGGGTTTCGGCACCAAAAAATGTGGCTAAATTGACTCGATAACTAGCACTTGTACACTGTCAATCACCACATTGGATCGAATGCTGGGAGCATTCGCCGTTAATATGCGTTACAGACGATTTAGAACAACAGAAACAATGCACAGATCACTTTACCACGTAGGCAGGTTTCGTGCACGATTCCTCACGAATAGTTCTTCCTTTGTGACACCCTGGCCGGCCAGCCACACACGATTATAAAGTTCCAAAACAAGCTGTTGAGCACTTCTGAAGTTTGATTAGGATAATTGAGTAAAAAAAGATGTAATGTTTGGTGCGCGCGCGCCTTCGATTCAACGTCCAGACTCAGAATAGTTTACTGGTTCTGCCACACCAGCCTATGGCGCTGTATGTTTCGAACATGATGAAGGATAAAGTGCAGCACATGCGCCGGCGGTAATCCGGGCGCTCCATTAGCTAAATCGCCTGCAGCACGACGAATCATGATGATTGACAAGTGCGTCGATAACGCGCGCGAAATTCGAATTGAAAAGTAAACGAAGTTTACGTTGAAAACGGAACACCAACCGTCAAATTCTCATTCATATGCCATACTAAAATAATGACCGAAATCAAAAATCTAAATCGTCCAATACTGCATAAAATCGCGGAAAACGAGGTCCTAAAAGTCGAAATAACAAAAAATATCCTAAATTTGTATTCGGAAGACATCCACATTAAGATAATCACATGCATACAAAATGAAATTTGTTATTTAAATCTGGCAATATCGCTCGCATACCAATGGGCTGTCAAATTTGACAACGCATTGTTTCAGTTTATCGGATATAGATTTCATTTTTTCGATTTTTACTATTCATTGCGATTTCTATGGCGCCATATTTTGAATCTCATTTAGAAATAGCTGCTCACTGCTCCGTAGGGAACTATAAATATTGTTTAATGTTATAAAATTCAGTCATTCCGAATCAAAAATAAAAGCTTAACTTGGCGGAAAAGGTTATTACTTCACGGGGACGAATCGATTGGATCGCAACCCTCTCATTTGGTTCTCTCATTAGCCGCCGGATGCTTTAGACAATTATTTTAATGACCAGCCAACGGAGAGCTCTAACCCTATTATAACATCTATTGCAGTTAAGAAGCTCAGTTTTATTGGTTTTTATGAATAATTTAAGTGACGTCCTTGGCCATCGCTTCTCCTGGTACTTTCAATTCTCAGGGTTGATAATTTGTTTAATGTGATTTTTGATTGTCGTTTAATTTAATTGTGTAGATTAATATTACGTCCACAAATAGATTCTATGTCTATTCTATAAGTTCTGTGTTGAATAAATAAAAATATACCTACCTACCAAATATGTATAATGTCCCATATAAATTTTCATGCTTTTAAGTTATCTCTGTGCGTCTACAATTTTAATTTAACGTTGTCCTTGTTAGTGTAACATCACTACTATTGAAAATAATAACTGAGACGCGATTATGATAAGTAACTTCAGCAAAAAAGAGACCTCGATTATCAATGATCATAATCGGGGTAGAGATAGTCTATCCTTTTTTGCGCAGATATCTCATTGATAAAATAACATTAAAGAAAAATCATTCATAAAATATTATTTGTCCATGGTGTATCACTACAAACATGACTATCTTTTTCTTGAAGACACGCGCCCTCTTATTTATTCGCCTAAACAAATACAAATTCGATGACTTTCTGATAACAATCGCTAAAAAAAAAGATAGAGATGGCGTCAAGGATGCGCCGTTTTTTTACAAGTTTATAGCCAAATATGTGGATAAGACCATAATTCATATCGCAATTTCTCAAAAAAGAACGATAATTTGTAACGGTTGCAAAACTGATACAAAGCAAAATCAATTTAGGTTTATTCCAATAACTAATAATAAGGTGATACGAAGACAATTTTTTTCAAACTCACGACAATCATCTTGTCTAATAAATAAACCATTAGATTCCAATAAAAAGCTGCAAAATTTAAATGACCACCGTGCACTTCCCCCGAGATAGGAATCAAAAGAAGCAGCGGACGTCGGCGGACTTATTCAACTTATGGCGGCTCAGTGTTGCCAGCTAGCATCCTGAGAGCGACGTGGATCGTGATGCCCTAACGTCCTTCCACAGCCTTGGGAATTCTAATTACGTGTTTCGTATTCTGTGACTTTAACAGTCTCTAGTTGGATTTGCATCGCGCACTTTCATTTGTTTTCTTTTGTGGTGTGTTTAGTTTATTTACGTATATGGCAACACTGAGGAATGAGGAAAGACAAAAACGTCGTCAATATCAATATAATTGAGGAACATTTTCGTTAATTATGTTGTTTATCTTATTTAGATGAAACTTAGTTTAATTTTTTTGTAAAAAGTACTGAATGGATAGATATTCATGAAATTACCCTCACTGATAGGGGTTACGAAGGTATCTTACAAAGTTACACTTACTAAAAGGAAGAGACCTTTCTTCTAATAAGTATAAATATTTAGGTACCACTAAGCAGTAGGACACGACACCAATAGGCTAGAAAAATATACGTTACCAATTTCTTGTTTGGCTCTCTGTATAAATAGGTTAATCTCTAGAAATATGTTAGGTTATAATCGTGCATAGACAAATGGGCACCACAATAAAAAAAAAAGGATCCGATATTTTGAAATTCACAAATAATAAATGCGTGAAACTCTGAGAAAAGCTGTTTGGAATCATATTTTAAACAACATTTCTCAGAGTTGAATCTATTCTCTTCGAGCACTATAAAACTTTATTGTATAACTCTTAAATGGAACAGTGAAAACTATTTATTTTGGTTCGGACTGTAAAATTTTTACGGCTCTTTAAGCATCTCCAGTTAGGACTTCGTTGGGTTTATGTTATAGTTATAGTGTAGGGTGCATTTCAATATAGTAGTTTGGGTTTAGTCAGGGTAAGCGTCTAAATCATTTTATCTTTCTTGAAATATCTATTTTGCATTTATTTGTTCTTCAAACACTCTACCCATGTTGAGAGACAGTCTCAAGAAATTAAATTATTGGTATTGGTAGAGTTTCCTTATTTAGACGAGTGTCTCGTAAAAGGAAACTCTACCAAGTAAGAAAAATATTGTTTATCTCAATTTTTTTGTGCTGAAAATCAAACTAAAAGATTTCTCTGTAAAATTAGTGAAACGACTTGGAATGAGAGTTAAGTAAGTACTTTAATTCGTTACATACATAGATTGACCAGAAAAGTATCTTCTGTTGAAAACGCTCTTATGGATGAAACATCAATAAGAAATGGTCAATCAGATCAAATCACAAAATTTTGAGAATGATCTAGGGAAATTACTGCAGTCAACCCTGATGTCAGTGAATCTTTTCAAAAGTATTATAACGGTTTAATTGCTGTTCTGTCTCTCGGATGCTCGACTGCGGCAGGCAAATTATCTGACAATGACGCTGTAGTAAACTTTGACATTTTATTGTCGATTCAGTGTGTCCTCCTGTTTATAAACATGTTTGGAGTGGTCGCTGCATCCTAACGAGCGAGAAATTGTCTGCTTAATTGGACGTTATTTGTGACTTTTCCTCCACTGTCGTTTTGAGAGTGACTTTTCTCCCATTTACCTGTTAACTCGAATATTTTTAGATTTGGCGGGTTTATAAAATTCCTACTGAAGAGATACCTTGGGTAACTACTAGCGTTCAACCATAAAGACCCCCTTAAAAGATAATGTATCCTAAGAAACATTAATGAAAATGTAATTTTTTTTGAGGCGTTACAATAGTGGATTATACACAAAAGTCATAGAGCAACACGGACTTCCGTGCCGCGCGTGGAAGTCCTTGTTGGTTGAAGACAAAAGTGGATAATGGAAGAATGACTTAGTATAAATGATATATGAATGGGAACTGCAAATAAAAATACAGTAATAATTTAACAAGTACTTTGCATTCTTTGCTTTCGTCGTAGTCGCGTGTACAGTAATGATAATTTTATAACATCAAGTACAACTTGACAAGGTAATATACATTTTCACACCAAATAAGCTACGTTCTATCCTTCTAGGGTTGGCGAGTTAAGATTATAAGTACAATTTATTAAAAGAAATTAAAAATTAAAAATATTTAGAATGAATATAAAAGAACACTTGCAGCATGATTGATAGAGCATCGATTTTGTACATTGATCTTCATAGACATTTTCTTTTACTTTCTATTTAATAGCGACGCTCTTGTTATGTGATAGGTATATATAAAATAAACTCTCTCAATTTTGAAGTATTTTTTATACATTTTGAGGTACTTACAGACTTATGTTATTGGTTTTGAAACCACTGCTTATCTGTAGATAAGTTTATTTTTAAAGATGTATTTACTCTTGATCACAATCTTTCCCGAGGACAGAGATGTGGTCTACGGTGTAGCGAACTTACCCAGAAACAGTCTGTTTACTCTGGTTTTAAAGAGAGTCATTTTAGTTTGAGCGATTTTAATACATATTTGAAAACTAAGTGTGAGCAAGAATATAATTTGCTGAAAACCCTTAATGTGAAAGTGTGACCCTAACTGTAAGGTTGTCCTAAAGAAATTTGTCAGAATCCGAATAAAATAACGCGCGTGTACGTTATCCTCATAAATAACTGTTATTTTCACACAAAACGAGACTAAATTATTAATATCAGATGGGCTAAAGTGTATAGGTAATAAGCCTTTACTGTATAGGTAATAAAATCTGTTATTCCTTGGCTTAGAAGATTGGAGTTTTATGTCAAATTGTAGGGATTAAGAGCGTTATTAGTCAATAACACAGTTTATAGGTTCCGAACAAGTGATTTTGTGATTTATTTGCCAGTTTTGTGTTTATTGCGACCTAATAAAAGCGGAAAACGACTGTAAGTATGTATGCATTCAAAAATAAAGTATTTTCGAATTTTACATCAATCAAATGACACTTGACAATAAAATTATGCGAAAAGAGAACATCATTAAGTTTGAATAAACGTAAGTACTCAAACGAGATCACTTAGCTTTCGACAAATGACTGTAGACATTCTGAAACACATCAAAGTCCTCTAAATGGATGGATCAGAAGACTTTTTCCGCTTATCCCAAATCGGGTAAATGAACATTAGCAAAGCGCAACGAGACTTCAGCACTGGCTTCACCAAAATGAATAATTATGCATTCACCTTCTTCAACATTCGCATTAACACCACCATCTTCTAATACGTCTTTATTGCCTTTATATTAAGGTTTAATTTCTTTTGAGCTGTCATTAATTTTACATCTACCAACTTCAGTATTTATATTGCCAATATCAATAACATGAAATACATCTTTGCCCTCTTCAGTATAAGGTTTAGTTTCATGTGTATATTTATTTTCAACTTTGTCAGCAGTTTTTGAAGCACATGGTGTCTCCTCGTTTATTTTACAGTCTGGTGCTATTCTAGGAATAATGTTGGAGATATCTGTACGTTTTCTCCACAGGTGCCCAGATGTGGTTGCTGAAATTCAGCACGGGATACGAAGCCAATTTGTCGTTTATGCATGCATCTGTCTGGATTTGTTAGCATATTTTTATTGCATTTCTATTTGAGTATGAACTTGATACTAATTAAAGGATCTGACTAATTGATGACCAACGATACGGTTTTGCTTTGTGTCAGTTGGTTAGGCAAATAAATTCCAAATGAATTATTCTATTTAGTAGTGAAAATATTGATTTTGCCCATTTTCTATGAACGACACAAACACAAGTAAGCATATCAGTAATTTTTTTGGCACGTTAAAAATTTTGGAAAACAAAATTGGGAAATTATTGAAGGTAAAGTTTGTATTTACATTTTGTGTCAAGAAGACGATTTAAAGAATCTAAAAAATTGCTGATTATAAAATCAAATCGAGAGAAGTATCAATGGTACAAGTAAAAATGCAACCTGTTAAGACCGCATGATTTGAGTACGCAAATCAGGCGCAGGCTACACCCCGGCCATAAAACATGACATTGCGATCGGTAGCCATGTAGCCAGCGAAGTTTACAATAACACAGCAGCGGCGTTACAAGAAATGCAGCATTAGGATGTTTCTCACGAACATGTGGCTGGAACAGAGCCATGGAGCTATCGTCGAAAATTGTACTTTTTTAATTGAAAATTCCTTTGTATCTTGACTTTTTAAATTTGATATAAGTAACATTAATAATCCCACAAATATTTGTCTATTGACAGTCGTGTTTTTGGAAGGATACTGCACACAACGATGAGAAAAAGATACAATCATTATTTTCAAATCAAGTACAGCCATGTTTAGAGTTTTTTTTATCAAAGATGGGTTTGCTCTTGACCACAATCTTGCCCGCGGACAGAGATAAGGTCTACGATGTAGATGTAGGTAGTTTGTTAGAGATTTATATCGGAAAGTTCATAATGAAAAAGCAGCGTCTTACTATGTTTTAATTAAACTAACATAGAAGTCAAATTTTATGAGTAATTTTATACGTCAGTATCAATCTATTTATAACGACCGCCGACACACGTCTCCCCACAATCAATTAAGTTTATATTTAAACAACCACGTCGGATAATATTCTTCATTAGAATATCATTAGCTACTGAATGATTATGCTCTAGGTCTTAAAGCGTATTCCTTCTGCTAATGGAAATCTCCCAGGGTCTAGAAGTAACAAATATAATAAAATAATTTGCTACGAAGATATTTGTTTCTTTTGACAATTCTTCTCAACACTGCTTATTCTAAAAAAGTGAAATTGTTATTTTGTAAATTGACATATACGTAGTATAAAGATAGATATATATATTTTTTGGTTTTGATTTCATTAATTTAGTTTTCGCCGTCATCAAAATTGTACACGCAATAAATTCAAAATCAAGTAATTTTGAAACAAGCCTGAAAAAAATACTGCCAACTTTTTATACCCTGTATTCAGAATGATGGGAAACTATAATCTGAAGCTCCACAGTTTTTGCAATCTTTGAACTGGCAGATTTATTGCTATCCTTTTTTTGTTGTTTA
The DNA here is from genome assembly GCA_018467065.1 of Ephestia elutella. Taxonomy (NCBI): domain Eukaryota; kingdom Metazoa; phylum Arthropoda; class Insecta; order Lepidoptera; family Pyralidae; genus Ephestia; species Ephestia elutella. The sequence goes on from CM031570.1 coordinate 17,388,060, forward strand.
TTTATTTTAAAAAAGACATCGTGTCAAGTTACGCAAAAAATATTCTAACGAGCCAAATTTTGAGACTGACGTTATGGGACTGCGAATTTGTAGATCTCTAAACTTTATTTTTGTTATGAATGTTGTAAATAAAACTAAGAACTGTAAGTAATAATAAAACAAGTTATATAATGTAATTATGAAATATAATATTTTTTGTGTATCACGAATGTAGTAATCTGCAGTTGTGCTGGCTGAGTTGAATACAATATTGTATGGATCACGAATAGGAAGAATCGCGTTTGTCTAGTTCCTAAGTAGGTATTGATATACTTACACTAGTAACATAAAGACACCTCAGGGTTTATATATGTTATTTTATGACTTAAAATGAGTTTGTACTTTTATTTGATAAATAAATAAATAAATAACGTTCGCATATACCGTAATTATTTACATTACATAGTGACCGCACTATGACTACATTTATCCATGTTAATTGAAAAAAAAATATTTTAACATGATCTGTAAACCCGCAGTCGAAACTAATACATTGATGTGATTAGATAGTAAAAAAAGACCGGCATAATATACCAAATCTATGCCAAACATTAAACCTCAAAGTTGCAAATATAGAAGGGCGCAATGAACTGCATATCGTAGTTGCAAATATTTAGCTTGTGCCAGCTGCAGCAAGTGATACATCAATGCCACACGGTGAGCTGAATGAGATCCTAGAAGATTTATCACGAGTATATCTTAATGAAATAGTACGCGATGTATTTTAGGCTATGGGGAAGATCTAGGGGATTTGGAAGATCTTGATTTGAGAGCATATTTGTACGGGATTGAGGAGTATACATACAGAGATACAGTCCTCTGTTAATAAATCGAATCTTATATTTTGAAGCTTTTATAGCTAGATAGTATTTGTGATGATGAGATTTATATAATTTTAACAGAAAAATATCAACAAACTTATAAGATGTGAGTTTGCATGCGTTTTATTATATTAAAGAAGCGGTGGTGGCCGAGTGGTAGGGCACCCGCCTGTGGTTTCAAAATCCCAGGTTCGAATCCTGCCCGTGCTACATGAGTTTGTATACCAATCTGACTCATGTTAGTTTCATCGACCACCACTTGCTTCCGGTGAAGGAAAACATCGTGAGGAAACCTGCACTCTGGTTGATGATTATCAGCTAGTGTGTGAAATGGAGAAGGCAATGACAAACCACTCCATTAAAATTGCCAAGAGAGTCGTTGTGTGTGTTTCATTCCATATAATGACCACGACCCTCAGTCATGAGGAAATACGACTAAAGAGAGAGAGATTATATTAATATGTGAATAAATGAGCTAGAACGATAACACTTTCAGAAATAGACGTATTTTCCTTGCCAAATGAAGCGGCGTACTAAACTCCATTTAGACTGTCATCCTTTAATGAGACAACATCAGTTTTGAACACTATTTCACTAATCTCTTATTTGGCCGAAAACGTAACGACACGTTTCAAATAACACGACATGTTAAAATAAGACGTTAAAATATCTTTTGATAGAATATCGGCAGCTGTTTCTTAGCAGCTGTGGAGAAATAGAATTATTTGCAACGTTGCCATTATAGTAACTCTATATCTTCAATTACGGAAAATTATTTTTAGTCGTGAATAATTTTAAAGTTCAATAACATGTTGGCAAGTCTGAAGATACAAAAATTTGAAAAAATAAATTTGTTTTTAGTAAATGTGGACTTTTATGTGGACGGTTGTCGATAATTGTATTGTTAGTGTATTGAAAATTTTACATTATTGTAGAGATGAAACAAAGTGCAACGTATTATTGCAACCAATTATATAATAGTTAGTCAAATGTTGAAAAAAATGCGTCTATAAAATCACTAGCTAACCCAACAGTCGATACTGTCTTTCTGAAACCAATTTCTGCGCAATATCCATATTTATCTATCTTTATTAGGTGTTTCATGAGTTTCTTTCGGCATTTCTTCTCAGCAGTGGTCGTTCCGAAATGCTAGTAGTTTGTAGCTTTGAGACATAAAATATTATGATTAAATAATTAGTTATCGACGTGAAAAAGAGCCTTCTTTGAAGGCCAAGTTTCAATAAAAAAATTGGGTGGGGCTGTGTCAGTGGACACGGCCGTTGGTTTTAACGTGAAACGTCTATGTCAGCGAGTCGCTTTTAAAGAGATATGAAGTTTTAAATGTCTATAGACATAAGCGGAAGTCCCCACATATTCACCGGGAAATTTTGTATTAAGGAAATAAATGTTGTGGTCTTTTACTTTCTTTAAATCTCTCTCGAACCAAAGTCGATCACAAACATTGCAAGATAACCCCAAACGGATTTTCTTCGGATATAGTTTTGAAGCGATTATCCGCCATCGCCAATGATTTTGCATAACATCACTTCGACTACTGTTCAAGTTCCCCAGTTCACTAAACGGATTCCACATTTGTATGGGTTGTATGTATATCTTTGCCTGTTACGTCCATTGCAATAAGTACATCTTCGGTAGCAATGCTTGCGGAGTCGATGTTGTTCAAGTTTGAAGTTGTTTGTTGTTGAGTTTGTTAAGCCATGGGACCCCCTCTAAAACACCGAATAAATAATAAACACAAATCTATCTCGTTGCCACAATAATATCAGTGTGATTCAAATCAGCTCTCCAGGAAGATGTTATCGATGCTGTCTCCTAGCGGCGCGGTTACCGTCACTTTATAATTAACAACATAATATTATAATACTATGTAAGTTCTAATCGAAAGAGCAGACGAACTTGCTATGAAAGGAGCAGATGAAACTTTCGTGGGACCTGAACCCAAACTTCCCATAGCTTATGGGATAACGAAAGGCGTCATCAAGCATAGAATGAAAGTTGAATCCAAAGAAGATGGAGAAGAAGTAGAAGTCTAAGACTAAAATCTTCATCAAAGCAACAGACCAAAAGAAATCAAAACAGTAGGTGTTTTGATTTCTTAGGTAATAAATTGAGTAGGAATAACGTTGGAATCATCATAGGAATCCTCACAGGACACTGCCAACTGAATAGACTCCTGACAGTGATTAAGCAAAGAGATCCTATCTGTCCCAGCTGCCTGGAAGAAGAGGAAACTAGCTTTCATCTAGTAGCAGACTGTCCCGCTTACGCTGCTGCGAGGAGAGAAGTAATGGGCTCAGACGCCCTATCTGAAAATGATCTGAGCGACATTACAATAGGGCAGTTATTAAAATTCTGGTAGGTAGATTCAGTGGGTCGCCACCAACGTAAGTTACCAGGTAACTCAAAACCCTATACGGGTCTCGGGGAATTGGGTGAAATGGTCCCAGCATAAGTGGACTGATCACCCGTCTGGTGCTCGCGCTGGCGTCCCCATATAGTAAATAGTAAATAAATAAAAAGTTCCAATCGAGAGTCTTGGAAGAAGGAGAGAAAGGCATTTGCCCAGTACTGGGATATTGATGGCTATTAAATAAAAAAATAATAAATAAATGTTAGTTCCCGCGGCTTCCAGTCTTCCCGATAAACTCAAAAACTACTGAACGGATTTCATGCGGTTTTCATTAATAGACAAAGTGATTCATGGGGAAGGATTAGGTACCTACATAATTAGGTACTTATATAATTTAATATTATTTTGTGTATATGTATTAGTTGATCGGATTTTGATGCGGTTTTCAATTTTAGGTAGGAAACTTCTTCAATAAAGTGTACCTATTTAACATTTTCACCTGTGCTAAGGCGGGCCAATATATATAAATTATTATAACACCAAGCCAGGCAACGACCTGCATTCGTCTAGTGTTCGTCTAGTGTAGATATGCCGGTTGTCTAATTGGGTTGGTCAAATGGGATTTGTAATTTACCTATATTCGAAATTTAATGACAAAAAAATACTATTAGGTTTAGTTTTCCCCATTTTCCTTTAATTTAATTTATAATGTTTATAAGATTTGATCCTTTTGATTAACTCCATCGATTGATTCCATAAAAATACAGGTGTTATTTTTTTTTGGATTGTAGCCAGTTCGATTCCCGGGCATGGCAAATGAATTTTTAAAAAACTTTGAATGCAGATTTGATTATTTTTTAAATAAAGGAATGTTTCTTTAAATAAAAATTTGATGTCTTCAGGATTAAGGTTACTTTCCCTGAAAGAGAAGTAAATTCCGTTTCGTCTTGATAGTGTTAAAACGCTGTCAAATCTGCTTCGCTCGACCGATATTGGATATTTGTATACCAGTGTGTAGCCTAGAACTTCCTCTTTTTCGATGATAGGTATGACTTATATTTCATCCTGGGTTTTGCTCGGGCTGTGGCTCAAAACGTAATTTTTTATTTTTTTTTAATTCTTTTTGGTTATTTTGAAGTACAAATATTATTCAAATTACTTTTATTTTTAATTTAATCAATAGTTCTCAATAATATCTATAAGTAAACGAAAAAATCATCGCTCTATCACTAATGAGTCGTGAGTAATACTAAATGGAAATTTTCAAAACGGCGTTTTTCGTAATTTCACGCGGTTGCTCCCCCGCCCCTCCCGTAGGGCTCCAACCTTATCTCAAGGTCTTATCACCAAACTGACTATATAAGCTAAATAATGATACTAGATTAATGTTTCTAAGACTAATAGTTTTGAAGTTATAAAGGTGAGACGATATATCCCATTTCGTTACGGTCTGAAATCCTGGCATGGTACCCGGCGCTGATTTTAAAGACGTTTCACGTCAAAATTTGACTTTGACTTTGACTTCGTTAAAACCCTTTACAAAGTATATCAGAAAACTTAAAAGAAGGCAAATCAGTAGTCCAAGGTAAATGGGATTCATCCATACTAATATTATAAATGCGAAAGTTTGGATGTGAGTTTGTGAGTTTGTGAGTTTGTGAATTTGTGAGTTTGTGAGTTTGTGAGGATGTTTGTTACTCAATCACGCAAAAATCTACTGGACGGATTTCGATGAAATTTGGTACAGAGGTAGATAATGACCTGGAATAGCACATAGGCTACTTTTTATCCCGGAAAAAAGCACTGTTCCCGTGGGAAATTCACGCGGGCGAAGCCGCGGGCAAAAGCTAGTAAATTATATATCTACAAGTTGTTTGATTTGTAGTAGTAATTATAAGTAGTTCTACATTATCTAAATAAGTGTAAGTAGTTTGTACCAAATTTCTGTTAACACCGCTCACAATCGCTCTGGACATGTCTACGGTGGAAGGAAATCCATCGGGACCATGAGAGTTCCAGACCAGATGTTTGTTCAACAAACACCGTGTCAGTCCCAGATATGGTTCCTACAACAACAGACTGTGGCTAATGTTTCTCTGAATGTTGCGTTTCTATTAGATGTTGTTGAGAAATTGGGAGCATTGGGTTTAATAAATCTCTTAAGGAAGATCTGTGCTTTTGTTGTGTTTCTCTTTACTTTGTTATAAGTTTATTATTGTCTTTAGTATTCTGTTATTAATTTTTTAAATGTTATGTTTTCATCGAGGGAACTTAACTATACGCGATTTTTGTCACGCCTTGTGTGGCTAAATTGACTCGATAAATAGCACTTGTACACTGTCAATCACCACATTGGATCGAATGCTGGGAGCATTCGCCGTTAATATGCGTTACAGACGATTTAGACAATAGAAACAATGCACAGATCACTTACCACGTAGGCAGGCTTCTAGCACGATTCCTCACGAATAGTTCTTCCTTTAGACACCTGGCCGGCCAGCCACACACGATTATAAAGTTCCAAAAAAACTGTTGAGCACTTGAAGTTTGATTAGGATAATTGAGTAAAAAAGATGTAATGTTTGGTGCGCGCGCGCCTTCGATTCAACGTCCAGACTCAGAATAGTTTACTGGTTCTGCCACCAGCCTATGGCGCTGTATTCCAAGACGCCGGTAGGATAGTACATGCGCCGGCGGTAATCCGGGCGCTCCATTGGCTAAATCGCCTGCAGCACGACGAATCATGATGATTGACAAGTGCGTCGATAACGCGCGCGAAATTCGAATTGAAAAGTAAACGAAGTTTACGTTGAAAACGGAACATTCCGCCCACCAAAATACCAATGGGATTTTCCCAGAGTAAGAATAAGAAACGGTAATTAACGATAAATATGTTTAAGTTACTATCCTAAACTTAAAAGCTAAGAAATGCTAAGTTATAACGATTATACGGATGGTAGAGGACATAGTTTGACCAAAGGTCTCTTAAGCGAGTGATCTCTGGCTGTTCTAATGGTTGCGACTCTAACTACCCCATCAGGGCCAGGATGCAAAGAAACAACTCGTCCTAATGCCCATTGAAGAGGAGGCCGATTGTCCTCTTTTATAAGTACGATTGAGTTTACAGTTAACGGTGTTGAGTCCGTGGTCCATTTTGCTCGCTGAGTTAACCCATGTAAATATTCATTTTTCCAGCGTTTCCAAAATTGTTGTTGAAAAGATTGGATAAGTTGCCATCGATTCAGTCGATTGATTTTTACGTCCTTGTAGTCGAAATCAGGAACTGCTGTAAGAGGTTCTAGCGTTAAAAAATGACCGGGCGTAAGAACGTTCAAATCGTTAGGATCCGAGCTCAATGGACACAAAGGCCGCGAATTTAAAATTGATTCGATCTGAGCGAAGAGTGTGGTAAGCTCTTCAAACGTTAAGACCTGATCGCCAACAATACGGTACAAATGACTCTTTGCGGCTTTGATTTGGATTTCCCACACCCCTCCGAAGTGGGGGAGCAGAAGGTACGTTACGTTTAAAATCTATTTTTTCCGCATGAGAGGCTTGTTCGATACATGATGCTAGTTGTGAACTTGCACCAACGAAATTCGTACCGCAGTCAGAGTGAATAACATTGCAGCGGCCACGACGAGAAACGAAGCGACGCAATGCCGCGATGAAGCCGTCAGTCGATAAAGTAGAAACCACCTCAAGGTGCACTGCTTTTGTACTCAAGCATACGAATAAACACAAGTACGCTTTATCGATTTTAGCACCACGATGAAGCCCGAGCTTAATTCGAAAAGGCCCTCCTAGATCGACACCTACGACAGAGAAAGGTTTTGCCTGATTGACACGAAAGGCCGGAAGGTCGCTCATAAAGGGTTGCAAAGGTTTCGGTTTAAGACGGTAGCATCTTATGCATCTTGAAAGATGATGACGTACAGCATGCTTTGCCGCAAGTATCCAAAACTGTTGTAAGATCAGATAGTTGGTTGTGTTCAGACCGGGATGAAAATTGTTTCGATGAATAGATTCGATTACAGCGGATGTAAGAACACTCTTTTTGGGCAATAATGCGGGATACTTCTGTTCGAAGTCAAGATCGGAGTGCGCTAGGCGCCCGCCTACTCTGAGTATACCCTGCTCGTCCAAAAACGGGTTTAGTTTACGAAAACTACGAGGTAACTGTATCTTTGATTGTAATTTGGATATGACATCCGAAAAACAACGTTGTTGGAAATGTTTCACGATAATTAGTAACGCACGATGACGCTCAGCGTCCGTTACGAAAAGATTATCTGATCGCGGAACAGTGTTACGCATGTTATTACAAAACCTGCGAACGTAAGCGATAATGCGACAGATTTTATCTAAAGAAGAATATTTTTCGAATAGTCGATCAATTATAGAAGTTTGGTTTACGCTTTCGATTTGATCCGAAACGAGAACTGTGGTGCGACGCTGCTCAGAGAGCACCGCATTGTCGTCGTTTGAACGATTTCTCGATGTATCGATTGGCCACTCAGACTGTGGTTGAGACAACCATTCTGGGCCCGCCCACCATAGGGCATTGTTTAGCAAATCGTGAGGCAATTGCCCACGCGAACAAACATCTGCAGGATTTGTGACAGATGGTACGTGCCTCCAGCACTCGGTCGGTACGATATCTTGAATGTGACTTACGCGGTTTGCAACGAATGTCACCCAGCGAGAAGAAGGAGCTCGCAACCAGGATAAGGTAACGGTGGAATCACACCACAGATAAGTGTCATGGACAGGAATCCGCAGCGTGTCCTTGACAAATTTGATAAGGTCTGTAAGCAAAACTGCACCACACAGCTCTAAGCGAGGTAACGATTGACGTTTTAAAGGAGCTACACGAGCCTTTGCACATACGAGAAAGACGCGAACGGAGCCGTCAGACTCGATAACACGCAGGTATATAACGGCGCCATATGCTGCTTCGGAGCTGTCACAAAATCCATGCAGTTGATATGATTGAGCGCTATCGGTAGCGTATTTACGTGGAATTTTAAGATTCCTAACTTGAGGAAGCTGTTCAGAGAACTTTTCCCATTGAGAGATAATTTCCGGTGGGGGCTTATCATCCCATGAAAGACCTAGAATCCAAAGCTTTTGAATAAGACATTTGGCATGAATTGTCAAAGGAGATAGAAAACCCAGAGGATCGAAAATTCTGGCAACCTCACTCAAAATCGTTCGCTTGGTGCACGGTTGATTAGATGGATTAACGGTAAAGACGAACGAATCCGAAGCAGGCTCCCACTTAAGGCCCAGAACCTTGATAGTTGTGTCTTCAGTTTCGGTAAAAGTGATTGCTTCTGAAAGACACGCCTCCGCGGGAAGATCGCTAAGTAGCTCGGGTCGGTTACTCACCCATTTTCGGAGCTCAAACGAGCCAAGACCGAAAAGAGCGATGAGTTGAGTTTTGATTTCTCTGGCGTCCTTCAGCGATGAGCTTCCGGATATGACGTCATCAACGTATATGTCGGAAGTTAAAACGGTTTTGGCCTTTGGGTACTTGTGACCCTCATCGTTGGCCAGTTGCTGAATAGAGCGGCACGCCAGGAATGGAGCGGAAGACACTCCGTACGTTACGGTATTTAATACGTACTCTTGAAGAGGCTCATCTGGGTGAGCTCGCCAGAGAATACGTTGATAATCACGATGTTGAGGAGCTAGGTTGATTTGACGGTACATTTGGCGCACGTCTGCCATGAAGACAATTGCGTGCTCACGGAAATGAAGAAGGATCTCTACGATATTTGATTGTAGCTTCGGTCCCGTCAGCAGCGAGTCGTTTAGCGATTTGGAAGTTGCATCTTTAGCCGAGGCGTCGAATACAACGCGAAGCTTCGTTGTAGCGCTGTCGGGACGTAGCACACAATGGTGCGGTATATAATACTTGCCTTGACCCATTTGCTTGGCAGGTACCAGAGTCATGTGACCACTGTCGATATAGTCAGTCATGAACTCCACGTATTGTTGGTTTAAATTGTGATCGCGATACAGACGCCTTTCAATGGCATGAAAGCGTCGTAAGGCTATCTCTCGAGAACCTTCAAAGACTGGCTCCTCGTCGTCCTTGAAGGGGAGACAAACTACATATCTACCTGTCTCGTCACGGTAGTGATTACTGAGAAAACTATTTTCACAGCGTTGCTCTTCTGGGGTCAATCGGGAAGATTGTGGAACGTTATCGATTTCCCAGAAACGTTGAACAATTTTGTTTAAACTATCGTCTACGGTAGAAGGGGCTACTCCTAGTAGACTGGACGATGCGAGTCTGGACTTCCCAAGAAGAAGCCAGCCGAAGACTGAGTTGAAAGCTCGCGGTTGAGAGGCGTTACCCTTCAGACGTTGTTCGAGAAGTGACTCAGCAAAGACGTCGGCACCTAACAAGACGTCGATTGGACCAGGGATGTCAAAACCAGGATCAGCTAGCGGTAGTGTTTTGACCTCCTCCCATCCTTTCGTATTTAGCCTTGCTATCGGTTGATCTCCGCAAATGCTCGGTATGACGAGCATTCCCAGACGAAACTTTACGTTATAGTTGGTGCCAATGTCGCATGTAACAAAGCCACTGACTGAGGCAGGGCTGCCCCCTAACCCATAAACGTTGATATTACCAGTTATAGGTTTTAGATTTAATCGTTGAGCGGCGTGAGCCGTGAGAAAATTGTTTTGACTGCCGGTGTCAAATAACGCGCGAAATGTATGAAATTCACCAGAAGCATCACGAATCTGGACTAGAGCTGTTGCCAGTAACACGGTTGTGGTTACGGTTGGATCAGACTGAGTCAACGAATCCTTAGCCACTAAGGTCGCCGAGCTTGCCGCCGACTCCTTATGTAGCAAAGTGTGGTGTTTACGTCTACATTGTCGACATGAAAACATTGATGTGCACTCTCGCACTGAATGGGATGCGTTAAGACAATTGTAGCACCATTTCTTTTCAGTGGCCACAGCCATGCGCTCATCTATTGATTTTGCCAAAAAATCATTACAGGCCGAGATGTGATGTTCATTGCGACAGTAGGCACATTTACGAATCGGAGTGCTCGAATTGTGAGCAGGTTTCGCTTGTTGTTTATCACCAACATTTTTATGAGTAGTGACGGTGGGAGCGACAAGCGAATGCGTGACGTTATGTCGCTTGAACTTCTGTGAAGTTCCCGGTGTGTCCTTTGAAACGTTAGCGGTTTTATTGGTAACATTCGAAAAGTGCGTGTCGCGAATTAATGCTTCACCTTTAGAGTGTAAGAATGCCCTTAAATGGTTATACTGTGGAAGCTCAATATCGGTATGTTTTTCCTCAAACTCGCGTCTTAATTTGGTATCGAGTTTGGCCAGAACATTATAACAAAGAACAAAATCCCATTTATCGGTAGGTAATTTTAAAGTTTTTAAAATTGTTAAGTTCTCATCGATCGTGTCTAAGGCGCGTCGAAAATCTTGAGCGTTCGAAGTCTTTAAACTAACGTCCAAGATATCACGCCAGCACGTAAACGCTAATTCGCGTTTATCTTCATAACGGGACTTGAGAGCCTCGTACGCACTTAAATAATGTTCACTTGCAACAGGAAAAGTTCTAATGAACGATAAAGCATCACCACTTAAAACTGACACGAGATAGTGAAATTTCTCAATATTACATAAGGAGGTAGAATCATGTATCAACGCGTTATAAGTTGCAATGAACTCAGGCCATTCCTTGATAGCACCGGAAAAAGTTGGCAACGAAATTTTTGGTAACCGCATATTTCCACTGTGCGAACCGGTCAATGAATTATGTTTCGAAGTGTCAGCTTGTTGAGATGAACGTTGTTCAAATTTTCGTTGAATTGCCAACACTTGAAAATACAATTCGTCAAATCGATCCTGAAGTTCATCGTCCTCCTCATCGGCATCATCCTTAAGAAGGTCCAAAATAATAAAATGGGAGTCATGAAAACTATCAGCAATCGTTTTTATTTCATGACAATATGAAAGAAATAACCCTACTTGTGATTCATCGGTATTGGCTAAGGTACCTACTTCCAAAGCCTTCGTTAAGCGATTATATGCTATAGTTCGTTTACGTCGCAAACTGGGCAAATTATTAATAGTGTACGTATTTTCGATACCCTTTTTAATAGTAGGTTTAGATTTACGCCTTGATAGTAAAGACATAATTAATATCAAAACAATAAAACCTGATAGCAACAAATATTCGGATTCGATAAAAAAGTTTAGTTGCGAACGTCTTCAGCGAGACCGCGTTCACAAGAATCGACGAGAATCACTGGGGCGGTATTACACGACAACAGGTAATATTGTCACCTCGGTCACCTGAGTTTTAAATTGAAATAAATTAAATTGATAAGGATGAATTAAATGAGCGTTAGGAACACTAAAAACGGTTTGCGATATTCGTTAATGTACGGTAAATAAAAAATAAAAATCAGTTTTTTTTGTAAAAACAAAAAACTATGATTTTTAACCTAAAACGGTAATAATGAAAATGTGAACGCACCAAAATTCGTTGAAAATATGATACGATAAACGATACAACGTCACGATAAAAAATATTTCGTAATTTGAAACGAAATAAATTTTCGATAAATAAATATCAAGAGGAAACGTTGAACGGTTGGAAAAAAGTAGTCGAGTTATAACGAACTATCAACATAAAATTATGAGAAGGTGGATTTGCAATATTGTATTATTGCGAACGGTAAAACGGTAGATAATTTTATGCTAATAAGTATAAAACGACAAAAGAATTTATTTTCAACAAATATTCTAGAAACTGATGGAAGCCATCTTAAATCGATAATCGGTAGGTAAGGTACTCAACAAAACAAAATGGAACAAAGACTTGTTTTCCGATTAGTAATTGAAACAAAATGTTATGTTTATTCGTTTTAGCTGTACTAGTAAGTATAATAAGCGTGGAATACGGTAAATGAAGTAGCAATTACTAAATCGAATTGGTATTTGGCGGCAGACTGAAGGTAGGTATCCAAAGTTCCCGGGTTTCGGCACCAAAAAATGTGGCTAAATTGACTCGATAAATAGCACTTGTACACTGTCAATCACCACATTGGATCGAATGCTGGGAGCATTCGCCGTTAATATGCGTTACAGACGATTTAGACAATAGAAACAATGCACAGATCACTTACCACGTAGGCAGGCTTCTAGCACGATTCCTCACGAATAGTTCTTCCTTTAGACACCTGGCCGGCCAGCCACACACGATTATAAAGTTCCAAAAAAACTGTTGAGCACTTGAAGTTTGATTAGGATAATTGAGTAAAAAAGATGTAATGTTTGGTGCGCGCGCGCCTTCGATTCAACGTCCAGACTCAGAATAGTTTACTGGTTCTGCCACCAGCCTATGGCGCTGTATTCCAAGACGCCGGTAGGATAGTACATGCGCCGGCGGTAATCCGGGCGCTCCATTGGCTAAATCGCCTGCAGCACGACGAATCATGATGATTGACAAGTGCGTCGATAACGCGCGCGAAATTCGAATTGAAAAGTAAACGAAGTTTACGTTGAAAACGGAACACTTGAATGCCTGGTGAACTTGAGTCAAAAATGAAATTTCGTAAAATACTTATTTGACTGTTGCTACGAAGTATTTGTTAAAATAACAATGACACGAGTCTCCAAAGTAACTTGTATTTCGTTAACAAATTGTATGCATTTAAGCTGTATCGCAGATTGAACTATCACGACATGACACTATCTGCATGTGCGCAAGCCTGAGTACATAGAATCACGTCTGTATCCCTAACGGGGTAGACAGGGCTAAGAGTCGTGGACTCAAGGCTACGCTTAGCTGAGTAGTGATGGAATGGAGATTCAGATATAGTGACAGGTTGCTAGCCCATCGCCTATGAGTGGAGGAATCCCCAGTTTAAAGCCCTTTCCCTCGATTGACTTTTACAATCTGCGCGGGAAGAGAAGCAGCTAGTACATTCTATGTTTTTTCTTCGTTCCCAGACCAGAAGCAATCAATTTTTACCATGAATTCAAAATTTGATTGCATTCCAAAAATTGATTGTTTAATCAAAATGTTTAATTATAATTGCTTGATTTTGAATCTTTCATATAAATTCATATCATTAATGGTTAACCAAAACGAAAAAAAAATAGATTTTTGTAGCTTCAAAAGTACCATATACACTGAATACTATTTATTAGACATTAGTGTAGGTAGGCTATCGATAAGTTTATCAACGAATATTGAAACAAGCCCTTCCTTAGTATTTCTTAACGCTACTCAGGCTTGGCTTCCGTGCTGGTCTGGGAGCGAAGAAAATGTACTAGCTGCTTCTCTTCCCGCGCAGATTGTAAAGTCAATCGAGGGAAAGGGCTTTAAACTGGGGATTCCTCCACTCATAGGCGATGGGCTAGCAACCTGTCACTATATCTGAATCTCCATTCCATCACTATTCAGCTAAGCGTGGCCTTCGAGTCTCACGACTCTTGGCCCTGTCTATCCCGTAAGGGATAAAGACGTCAATAGTAGAGCATTGTGTACCCCCCAATGTTCCCAACCAAACTTCACTTGAAATTAAAATGATATAAGTTTATTTTTTAAATAACCACAGTTGCATTCTGTTTGATAATATTATTTCTTTTTCTTTACTATTTAAAAACACACAGCTAAAAACAGTTTCCCAAAGCCTACAACTGTTGTTAAACACACCAGCAAAACTGTTGCTAAGCTATCTAGTCAAAGCTATAAATCCGCCCCGTAAATCTAGACTGAGCTGAGCATGGCACTGAGTAAACATTTGTCCAAGTACAGACCATCACTTGATGTAGACAACAAGACAAGACAAGAATACTTTATTAGCACATAAGATTACATTTTTAGATACATAAAGTAACTACATAAAAGATCCAGGATCGTTGACTGGGTTCCCTCTAACCATGATCGAACATATGATCGAGTTTGGTAATGACTGATGGCAACAACTCGTGAACTGATGCTGCCAGGCGTGCCAGGAATCTGGTCTGCTCGATTCTCATGTACTTTGTTTTTTTTAACAAAGTCAAAGTCAGTTTTTTTTTAATTAGCTTAAAAATAGCACTTTTAAATCGTCGTACACTAATGAACTAGATTGGATAGTTGACGTCAGAAATAAAAATTACTTAAAGCTAAGTTTCCTTCCGCCTCCAAAGCGTGCCTATATGGCTACAGCATTCAACTTAAAAATAAAACATGATAGGGGTTTGTTGCGCCGCTTCTTCTCCATTTGCGAACGCGATTTTCTTGGAGGCGGTAGTAAACTTAGTTATAAGAAAATTAATGATGTCAAGTCAACTAGCTTGTAGTATTTTTTGAAAGTGCTTCTGAATCTGACACTAGTGTTAGTTAGTTATCAAATAATAAATTGATCAAGTCACCAGGAGTCACGGAGTTACCAGGGTTGAGGAGCTGTTTGTTTCGCATAGCGACGGACAGAGAAGAGTTTGCGAAACTGACGGCAAACCTCCAGTAATGGAGAGGCACTACAAGAAGAAAAAGAATTGATCAAGTGCGTGTCGGGCCGTGGCCTGGTTCCTTGTTTACTTTGGAACCCTAAAAAGCGATAAAACTCCCATTTATCCATTTGAATGTTCGTCAATGGACCATTTCAGCCTTGAACCTGGCGCCGATCACGCGAGAACGCTAAAATAGAAGTCATCTGTTCGGTTTTGCTTATTTTTATCTCGAGATTGTCCCGTGATGAGCTTACCACCTTTGTTACCGTTATAAACGTTCGGATTTGATAACTATACGGGCATAAAGAAAAAGAGTGAGCATGGCGATGTTTTCGTAAGTTTTAAAAGCTCACAAAATCGTTATCATAAAGTTGCTATAAAAAATCATTTCAAAAGAATGACTGTCGATGGTTGCTATGTTTGCGTGGCTTTTATTGGCAAGATATATTGATTCTAGTAATTCGTACCCATTTACACGTATTTTTGCAAAAAATTTTATCCTTATCATATTTTTAGGTCGCTGATAAAACTAAACAATACGAGTAGTATTTCCAACTAGCTGCCGCCCCGGGGCTCTGCTCTACATTGCCTACTTACTTGTTAAGGATAATTTTTATTAATTATATTTAGACTGCGGCTTTGTCTGTGTGAAAATTGCTGTTGTTGGTTTAAGAAAACAAACATAAAAATCACACAGTCACTTCCCCACATCTGTCACCACTAGTACCTCAGTTGAGTGTTTGTATGTTGGTCTTGCACTTCAAATTTCTTTAACTGTAGGCGGTGGCGTGTTCGAATTCACTTAAGATGTCGGTCAATGGTCGAAAGGTGATGTCATAAAACTTTTTTCCAAAAAAGTGAACCGACTTCCATCATAAAACTTAAAATCATGAAATAACAATAAAGAAAAATGTATTAGCATGCTACCTACTGAATGAGGTGAAGTCGGTGCCAAGTGCAGGACTATGTAATTGTTTAGCTAGGCATTTTGTATATGTACCTACATGATTCTAATGTTAATTTAGATTATTTAATATTCAATTTGGCACCGACTTCACCTCATTCAGTAGGTAGCATGCTAATACATTTTTCTTTATTGTTATTTCATGATTTTAAGTTTTATGATGGAAGTCGGTTCACTTTTTTGGAAAAAAGTTTTATTTTATCATTTTTAGTGCTTCTACACCTTTTCATTTTCTTTAATAAAAACTTGAACTTTTCTTTCACTGGTGGCCGAAAATAAAGAATTAAGAATTCGAAACTTTTTATGTCAGTTTGATTTGAAATGTCAGAACATGTCAAATTGTCTATTATTTTTGGCACATAAATAGACCGTGAGCACGCGACGACCAAACCTTCCTTATTTTAAAAATGCTGAATATTTCTCTGCGTGGTATATACGAGTAAAAATATTAGCGACTAGGTTTGAAGTTTGGATCTTAGTTGATTATGCAGGTAATATGGATAGCAAGGATGATTTTTATAGGTATAAAAAACACCCTTGGGGCCTTCCAAAGTAATATTAAATTCAGCTTTTATAATAAAACAAATATAACTATAATTTAGTAAAGTTACAATGTCTGGCAGGGGTTTATATCTGCACCAATTGCCTGGCAATGGATAGCGTGATTTCTTATATTATTAGGAATAAAATCTTTAAAAAACTTTACTTTAAGGAAATTGAGTTACTACTTTAAATGTTATTGCTACAAATAATCTGCCTAAGTAATCATGATCCAACTTTTATAGTCGCTAATCGCTATTTCTATGTTTGGAACATACACAGAAAATCTTTAGTTTTAATAAAATAAGGAAGGGCATGCTATCGCGGGCTTTTGCTCTATAATGCAATGTTGGTATTTTTATATTTTGTTAGGTATCTTTAAAATTACCGAACAGATTCTGACGTGGTTAATAATAATATAATAATAATAATTTTCTTTATTCAACCAACAAGGATCATTACAATTTTTTACAAAAATTTCCTTATATAAAATTTTGAAATTATTAAATTAAATTATTGTTCTAAATCAAGTTAAATTTAAATTCCAGTCAGTACATGAATCATCGCTGCATGGTTCATGTACTGACAGTCAAATCTTTCTGAAAACATCTTTAGGATGCTGTTACTGCTGTCTCGCACCCTGCGCACCAGAGATGTGCACCTCTTCCGCATGACTGTGTAGAAACAATCCACACGGGAAGTGGCAAACATCCCCGATGCACTGCAAAATCGAGGCAGCCCCAACAGCATCCTAAAGGCATTATTGTATTGGATGCGCAAGGCCTCGTACTGTGTCTTGGTATATGACACCCACAGACTGCCCGTGTAGAAGGACGTACAAAATGCTCTGAAAAGAGTAATTTTGACATCCCTCGAACAACGGGCAAACCTGCGGGCGATCATGTTAGCCCTGACAGTCAAAGCCCTGCGCTCCCTTTTCATGTCAGCATCATCTTTCAGGTCAGCGGTAACTATGTGTCCCAAATATTTAAAGCTTTCCACTCTTTTCAGTGGTATGTTATTTAGTTTAATAGCTGGTATATTATCCACACACCCACCGCTAGCCCGAAAGACCATGCATTCACTTTTTGATGCATTGTACAACAGACCATGTTCAAGTGCATATCGTTCACATATACTTAGCAGCTTAGTTAACCCGCAAGCAGAGGCACTCAGCAGCACCATGTCATCAGCATAGCTTATATTGTTCACGCATATGCCATCAATATGACAACCTACATGTGTGCTGCTGAGCTCCGCTACCAGATCATTAATATACAAGTTAAAGAGCTTAGGCGAGGTCAGCCCCCCCTGCCTCACTCCGCACTCCATCCTATATGGGTCAGAATAGGTACCTGCCCATCGAACTACATTGACCTGGTTCTGATACCAATATTTAAACAAGTTTACAAGTTCACTTGGCATGGAAGTGCTATTTAATTTTTGCCATAAGGTGTCATATGATACCAAGTCAAAGGCCTTGGAAAGGTCCAGGAAGCCGGCGAACACTGGTGTTTTCCGAACAGTGTAATACTTGACGGTTTGCTTTAGGCATAGAATTGCAGTTTCTGTAGAATGTCCGGACTTGAAGCCAAATTGATTGTCATGTATTCTTAAGTACTTATCCAACTCAGCATTCAGCAAACCGTCAAGCACCTTGGCCATGATGGTAGCCAAGGATATCGGTCTGTAATTATTTTTGTCGCCAATGTCCCCGGTTTTGCACTTCACAATTGGCACCACCACAGTTTTCATCATCGCAGGCGGTAGGTATGAGTGTCCAATACATAGTGTGTACAACATTGCTAGGACTCTAGGCAGATGGGGGCCAGCATACTTTAGGTGCTCGATGCTGAGGTCATCATGTCCAGGTGACTTTCCACATGTCATTGAGGCTATAACATTTTTGACATCTTTAGCTGTAAACATAGCACCCAGCCTCCCCGTACACCCGCCCCCACCCCCACCATCCGACTGAGATGGCCCCAAAGGCGAATTTACTGCAAAGTGTTCCTTAAATACATTTGCTATCTGTTTCGGATCATTAACATTACTGACACTCACAGGAATGCCCGGCTGAGCGTTTAACATGTTGGTGGCCTTCCAAAACCTACGAAAATCATGCTTATCATGGTGTTTTGCAAGTATATCCATTTTGATTTGCTCACTATTATTCTGACACCATTTTAGGCGAGACTTAAAGATTTTACGTGTATCATTCATCTCATTCCAGATATAACCGGACTTAGGTTTACCATAAAGTTGCCATATTGCAAACTTCTCCCTGGCATTCCTGTGGGCCTCACTTACATGTCTATTCCAACCAATAACCGGTTTTCTGTTTTTAAACCCCTTAGAGTAACACTCAGTAGCCGCACCTGATAATGCACTTACAATACTGTCATACAATTTGTCTATGGTGTATCTGTGGTCAATCTGCCCACAGCTAAAATCACAACATGTACTTAATTCATTTGGAAATTCAATCAATCTTAATTTTTGATTACATAAAGAATTATACAATTTCAATTGGTCTGGATTCCTCTCTCCCCATTTTACTTTACTTCTAAATACTTCTTTAGACTTATTTAGCTTAGGTTTAATAGTATCAAGCCTACATTGCACGATTAGGGGAAAGTGATCCAGACCACACAACATCACTCATAACATAAACACCAGTGATAGTCTGCCTGGCGGATTTAGTCACAACACAATGATCCAGCCATCGTCTAGCACCATTTATATTACTAATAAAAGTGATTGTGCCTGAATCTAATCCTAGCAGCTCGATGTCTGCACACTCAAAATCATACTCGCTACAAAAACTACACAGTTCCTTAAAAAAGCGTTTACCCGGGTGCGCATTAAAGTCACCAAGTAAATAAACTGCTTCACTATTGTCATTATCAATAATTCCACTCAACACCCCAAGACAGTCCGTGTAGTCGGCAAGGTTCGCTAGTTTATTCGTGGGCATGTAAATTGAGCACACAATGAACGCACTATGCTGAATATTTACTTTTATTGCACACACTCGCGGGTTATCACATTGAACTATTGAGACATCCGGAAAAACACTTTTATTCCACAATAATGCCGTGCCTCCATATGGACGCCCTCTGAGCAAACGAGCTCCGGTATCCATTGCTGACGTCCCGACGTATCCAAACTCATTGTCAATAGAGCCCAAATAATGAATATCCTCCGGAAGCAGCCAGGTTTCTTGTAAAGTGGGACCAACTTGGGTATATACCATTA
The DNA here is from genome assembly GCA_018467065.1 of Ephestia elutella. Classification (NCBI taxonomy): domain Eukaryota; kingdom Metazoa; phylum Arthropoda; class Insecta; order Lepidoptera; family Pyralidae; genus Ephestia; species Ephestia elutella. Next base: position 17,407,552 of record CM031570.1, read on the forward strand.
CGAATAAAAAAACAATTTCGGAAATCAGTCCACTGTAGGCGGAGAAATCGGCGAACATACATAAAAAAAAACATACATACATCGAAACATATAACCTCCTCCTTTTTTGGGAAGTCGGTTGAAAATGATGTATTTTTTTGTTAGTTCAGTTCAAAAATGATACTACAATTGGTATTGATGTGTTGGTTTGTTTATTGTTCTAAGAAATTATTATTGTAGAATTCTAAATCGTAGACGATTTGTTTTATTAATACAAAACATAACGCAAATTATATAGGTACATGTATAGTATAGATAACATCTCAGACCCGGGCCAATCTGATAAAGATCATTTTCTATCTTAATATGACCGGGGATCGAACCCGGAGGAGGCAAGATCTTCAAAGGCCAACAAAATGGGATAAGGCAAGACAGATGGTGATGAGACAAGTACTTCATCGGCCTGGTTCAGTTAAATGTCATAGTTTTGTTGTCTGGGCACCGTCTGGTGGGCAAGGCAAGGCCGCGTGATTCATGCTAGCTCGACTTGATGTACTTACAGAGATGATGGGACGTAAAGTACCGTATTTCTGAACTCTGAGTCATCATTAGAGAGAGCTAAATCAAAATCAACACTCCTAAATAGCTAGTATTTTGTAGCTTTGAGACATAATATTATGATTAAATGATTAGTTTTGACGTGATAAAGAGCCTCCTTTGAAGGCCAAGTTTAATAAAGAATTTTTGATTTTGATTTTGAAATAATACCAAATTTATTGGCTCACTGAAATAGGGAATGTTATAGATAAAATAATATTTAACAATAAAAAATATAATTTGATGTTTTCTCCTTTCTATTAAGATCACTTGTACGTGTCATTACGTGGAATAAAACACATGCAAAGACTTTCTTGGCAATGTTAAAGGAGTGGTTTTACCATTTGCTTTCTCAATTTCCCAGACTAGGTAACTCATCAATTAGACTGCAAGTTTTTTCATGATGTATTCCTTCATTGAAAGCAAAATGGTGGTCAATGATAATTACCGTTCATGAGTTAGGTTGATGTGCAAACTCATGGCATAAGTCGGATTCGAACCTGATACCTTTCGACTACAGGCGAACGTCTTAACCACTCAACCATCGCCGCTAATTCAATCTAAATGTACACAAATTGCTTTAACTACTGTCTCAATGATTGCAGCATCCAAGTGAGATTCATTCTGGTTACAGTCTTTGTGAGATCATCTTACGTATTAAATTACTCGTTCCGGCTTCATACGAATTCACGGCTGAATAGCTGTGAGGTAATAAAATCTTCAAATATCGTGATATCACTGCCTTGTCAGGTCATAACAACAATCTGGAAAATACTGCAAAACTAGATGCCACGATCTCGGTAGGTACTGACTGATATTTGAATAATTAATTTTCCACTTTTTCAAAAAATTATAAAAAATCACAACACAACTTTAATTAGAAGTATTTTTAATAAGCTTATTCAAATAAACATTTTTCATTTCATTTCATTTCATTTTAAAGACACCCGTTGATGTCTTTTGTAAAGAATTAAGTATTTTTTGTTTATTATATGAATGAAAATGGATATTTATCTGTAAACAAATAATTTTCATCCGTAAATTGTACTTGAAATTTAAATTTTCGTTTCAACGGGCTAACCTCTGCAGCTACTCCTTGAGAAAATTATGTTCATAATTTGATATCGGGTTTGATCCTTGGTCAGGTTAGATGTGTGTGAGCTAGCATATATGCTAGCTCACACACATCTAACCTGACCAAACTAATTTAGTCGACAAAGCTAATACTAGCTTCTATGGCGACGAATCATTTTAGCCGTCGCAGCTAAAGTGATTGCACAGCGCAACTAACTTACTGCTAAATATGGATTAAACGGTTAGCAGTGTCAGCAAAATTTAGCTAATATAATTAGCTGCCACTCCTAAGTTTTCTACGATTTTGAGTTATTATAGTAAAAAAATATTAGTTATCACAGGTAAGTTTTGGTAGCTAAAAACACTTTGATATGGTTGCTAAAAACTTCGCTGTCCCTATATTTTCGAAGGAATTTAGCTACCACCCCTAAATTTTAGTAACCACAGCTAAGTTTTTCTCTCCGTGTAGTATCCCAAATTACAAGAAAACTTAATTTTGGACCTAGCTCAGTCTGTACGATTTTTCACTGTTAAAAATATTTTTTCTATGATACCCAAATTTATAACTAAAAGAATAGGTTATCTAACTATGCGGAACGTTCTCATTAAAGCGAAGTCTCGGACCAAAACTAGTTATTAATAATCAATGTTAATAATTGAAGTTTTGTAGCCATGTGCGAAAGGACAGACAGTGAGTCAGAGGCGAAGCGCGTTACACGGAGGAGTAGAGCGGAAATTCCTAATCTTTGCATTACTCTATCGCTTAGGCTGATGCCGCAATGCCAGCGACGCGACGTACTATCGAGCGATAAAACCTAGAAAGTCAAGTATTTTGTTTGCGAAGTATTTTGTGTATGAAGTCGAAACTAGTCAGCAGTTCCGGCTAACAAGACGCGTGCGTATCCGTATTAAAAATAATTATTTTGCTTACAATCAGGGGAGCTTTCACCATTGTTAGATTGACAAAACTTATTTGAAGAAGTCACAAGATTTATTTTATTAATTGATCAAAACTACAAACTTAGGTATCTATAGATCAGATATAATATTTTTAGCTACTCTAAGTTATTTGAATTTTAAAAAAAATAAAAGTGCAACGGCTATGAAACAATTTTAATTTTAATTAGCTTTAAATCAAAACAATTAGGGATTACAAGTAACTGGCGAAAATAAATTGATTGGCAAAAAGAAAACTAAGAAAATGGGAACACGAAACGATACGTCCGAACGCTTCAAAGTCAACCGCAAGAGTGCGCGGCCGCCTCAGTGCAGGCCGCGTCATCGCCTTCCCCTCCATCCACACTCGGGGCAGCTAACACGGCCTCTCCTGACGTCCTGTTGTCCTCAACAGGGTCCATGTTAGATTCCATGGGCAGGTCATCGACAGGCACCTGAGACGGACCCGACAAGGTAGAAGAGCCCGGCTGCATTTCGAAGTCTGTGTCCTCATCATTGTCTAGGCCCAACACATCATCATTATTTTCATCTGAAAATTGCAATCAATATTAATGATTTGACCAACGTCAAAATAACGCAGGACAGACACAAACATGCGCAATAGTAAAAATTATTTCTAACTACAACACATAGGTACATTGGTCGACCAATTCATGCAGGAAACACTGTTGGCATAGGCGTTAGTTTCAGCGTACCACCCAGTGACTCGTCAGCATAGGCACTAATTTCGGCATACCGCCCAAGATTTCCCACCGTAGGCATAGGCTATGATTTGAGCGAGCATACCTCCCGGCGACTCGTCGGCATAGGCACTAATTTCGGCATACCGCCCAAGATTTCACACCGTAGGCATAGGCTATGAGTTTGAGCATACCTCCCAGTGGCTGTCAGCATAGGCACTAATTTCGGCATACTTCCCAGACTTCGCACTCACCTACAAAAAAGGAAGCGCAGGTCTCAGGTGTCCATTCACCTCTCCAAGGGACCATGAATTGAGCGGCAGCGTACGTCGTCTTCCCGTAGGCTCCAGCTATCAATTTCAGCTCATAGCGGTCATTTGGCAAGACCCTGTGAACTCGATATGGTCCTCGCATGCCAGGATCTAATTTTCCTTTTGATTGCGCATACTTGATGACAAACACCATGTCACCTTCCACGAAGGTACGAGGGGAACGTCTGTCCTCATTTACTGTGGCATCCTGCTGCCTCTGGTTTTGCAGCAACCGCTCGGCTGTCCTTTGTCTAAGGACCTCTCTTCTAGACTCACGATTTTGCAACAAGGACTCCTGAGCAACATCTCTCACCAGCACCCTGATCGCCGGCGTAGTATTCTCGTGCCCGACGAGAAGGTTCAGAGCCGAAGTCTGAGTTGTCTTCTGCTTCGTAATATTAAGAATTAGCTGTAATTGCCACAACTCATCAGCCCAATCACTCTTCTTGTGGTTGGCCTCTATGCGAAGCATGTTGAGTACCGTTCGTACGTAACGTTCCACCTGACCGTTAGCATGATGCATCTCGGGTGTGATATAGTGCAGCTGAACACCCAACACCTGCATCCAGGATGTAAACCCCGATGATTCAAACATTCTCCCTCTGTCACATACCACTAGCTGAGGGGTTCCAAAAAGTGACATTACGTGTTGAAAAACGCGTTTCAACTCGTTCAAGTCCTGTCGACATATAGGAACAAGTAAACTAAACTTTGTAAACGCGTCAACAACTAACATGACGTGTTTATACCCCTTAGACTCCGGAAGTGGTCCCAGCGCGTCAATATGTATCGTCCCAAAAAGGAACGTCTGGTTTACTCCATGACACTATTGGTTGTAAGGGAGCACGGGGCACTCTCTTATGGGCAATGCATGTCATACAATGGGCGATATACTTCTTTACGAATGCCCTTAGGCCCGGAAACCAAAAGTGCTTAAGGATTAAGTCGAGGGTTTTCTCAACCCCAATATGACTATGTTCGTCATGGAAGATCCTGAGGAGACTCAAGCGATGATGACCCTTTGGTACGTAACAAAGTAATCTAGAATCCTCACCTACGGGTATGTAACGATAGTACAAAATACCATTTACTTTAACATATCGAGTGGGGTCCAATTGACCCTGCTCTAAAGATTGCATAATTGCTAAAGTCTCCTCATCCGCCGCCTGAGCGATCTGGGCCCAATTGCGTGGTTTCTCAATATTGCTAACAGCGACAGGATTGCGACTCAAGTAGTCCGCATGTGGCATCATAACCCCTTTGCGATATGTAATACTAAAATTAAAATCTTGCAAATAGACCCACCATCTTGCCACGCGGGGTAACAAATCTCTTTTGTTCTGTGTTGCCTTAAGGGCATTACAATCCGTCACAACAGTAAATGGGATTCCAATTAAATAATGCCTGAAATGACGCAAGGCCCTCACCACCGCAAGCGTCTCAAGTTCATAGGAGTGGTATTTCCCCTCGGCTCCCTTGGTGACCTGACTATAGTATGCTACTACACGTCGAGTACCATTTTCATGAACTTGCTGCAAAATTGCACCATAACCATGGCTGCTTGCGTCGGTGTGAACCTCTGTGGGCAACGCAGGGTCAAAAATAGCGAGTACAGGTTCATTAGTAAGACAGGAAATGATTTCCTGTCGCACTTTCTCCTGCTCAGGCCCCCAACAAAACTGACTATCTTTTCGAGTTAGCCGCGCGCAATACTGGCAGTACGCGTAGAATACCCAGCTATGTATTTTCTGAAATAACCAGCTAAACCCAGAAACTGCCTGACCTGTTTAACATTTTGGGGTTGTGGGGAGTTTACAAGAGCTTGTACTTTTGTTAACGACGGACGCACCTGACCGTTCGAAATGACGCGACCCAAGTACTCAATCTCAGTGCACAGAAATGAGCATTTTCGCAGGTTTATAGAAAATCCGGCCTGCGTCAAAGTAAACAATACTTCTTTTTAGTGTTTGTAACCCCTCATCAATAGAGGAATGAAGAATCAGACAATCATCTATGTAGACCAAGACTTTACCAGAAATGATGAAGTCACGAAGAGTACGACTAATTATTCGTTGGAAAACGATAGGTGCGTTGGCTAAACCGTAGGGCATTTTGACATATTCATAATGCCCTTCCGGCGTTACGAAGTCAGTTAGCGGTATTGACTCCTCATCTAAGCGTACCTGGTGAAACCCAGTGGCCATGTCCAAGGTCGTAAAATATTTGGTTCTACCTAACCGATCTACATGGTCGTCGATGAGGGGCAGAGGGAATCTATCTTTCACCGTCATCCTATTTAACGCACGGAAGTCCACGCACATGCGATCGGAGCCATCCTTCTTCTTGACCAGAAGTATCGGACTCGAATAAGGAGACTCCGATTCCCGTATTATACCTTTGGATAGAAGATCATTTATGATGGCGCGTACCTTCAATTTTTTCATCGTGGGACATTTTGTACGGTCGATAATATACTGGGGTATCGCTATTGAGGGTAATATGCATGCAGCCACTGGTCACCGTAGTGGTAGCAGTGCCCGAAATCATAAAATCAGAAAACTGTCCAATTACCGCATGTAATTGCTTTAAATCCTCTCCCGTGAGAGACGTATTAAGGGTACACTCTTCCTGCCTCGCCACCAACGATCCGCTTGAAACAGTTTCGCGTGTTAGCCGTTGTGAATTTTTTGTACGTATATAGGTGACACCATCCCTATCTAACACATCGGTCCCAATAATAACAGGGGCATTCATACATTCATCCGGCACGACAAGCAAATCTACCTCAAGCGAAATATCCTCTAGTTCTATAGTAAGCGTCACGTAAGAAGTAATATTCGTAATTGATTCGCCTATACCTTTTATTTGACAATTAATAGGCTTGCGTGTACACGAAAAATGATTGGCAACCGATAAAGATATAAGTGACACGCCTATAGCACCGCTATCGATCAAAATGTCAACGGGGACACCTTGTATAACGCCTACAATAACATCTTTGCGCCTGTCACTAGGCGGCGAGCAAAAAATTAACGTTAGTGCGATTTCGCTGTTGTGCGCGTTGTTTCGCAAAACATTCGCTTATATTATGGCCGGGTTTTTTGCAATAAACGCATATGACAGCACCTTCAGGCTTTTTAGGTACATCACGATTTGGTTTTTCGCTACTACCGACAGATTTCTTTTTAGGACAACCCGCCTGTTTGTGTCCCGTATCGCCACATATAAAACACTTAAAAGTAGTTGGGCGCTTAAAATTTTGTTTAGAATTACCCTCGTTTCGCAGTGCATTTTTACGCTGCTGTGTGTGAGCATCCGCCGCCACGCCCTTGTTAGGCTTTACAAATGTAGCTAAAAAGTTGACAATATCGTTTGGTTGTAAAGCCGCACTGGTGGCAGATGCTTTCACATGTGGATCTTTAATTCCCCGAATAATTATTGCCGTTATGAGCTCATCGCTGAGGCCCTTCACAATTCGTAAACGTAATAAAGACCTACGTGCATACTCTGCATATGTACGGAAACTGTCTGAATCGGTACACATTACTTCATATAAAATAGTCGCAACATCAATATTTTTAGCGCATAAAGGCTTGAAATCCTTCTTAAAATTATTCCATGAGCGGTCCGACGAAACCCACTCATTCAGCCAAACTTTAGCATCCCCTTTCAAACAGTTTCCAATACGTGACAAGCACTCATAATCGTCCCATCGGTTGGCAATTTTAGCTCTATCTACTTCATCAAACCACACCTCCACATCGTGAAGATTGGGATCAAAATTTGAGATAAAATAATTATGAGAACTCACTGACCTTAATGAGTGAATGGCCTCAACGATCTGCTCCGTAGCTCGTCCCGTAGACAGCTCTGGCAACTCCGTAACCCGCGAACGATCCTCCAGCGCCTCTAACCGCGCCGCGATAGAATTTAAAGACTCGATACCACTTCGCGATAAAACTGGGGTACGGACATCGCGACTACGAGATACATGACGCTGACGTGTATCACGATAAAACGAACGAGACCGCGAGCGATAATCGCGGCCGTCCGCAGAACGTCTCCTGGGTGAGCGGCTTCGGGACCGGCTAACGCTACGGTCATAAAAACGCGAGCGGCGACGCCGCGAACACTCACGGCGGCGGCTACTCCCGCGCTCAAACCCTTCAACGTCCGGCGTCCGGCTCCGCGATCGCCGACGTCGCGCACTATCTTTACGTTCACGTAAATTAACCGAACCACTACTGGTATGTCTCTTACGGCGACGAGACTTATTTTTCCGACCCATTATTGACCGAACGCAAAAAGATCGTTAAAAACTTATCAATGCCAATCAATTTGAATTCACGGCAGAAATGTGGGTATGAAGTAATATCCCACTTCTGATTTTAGCTACTCTAAGTTATTTGAATTTTTAAAAAAATAAAGTGCAACGGCTATGAAACAATTTAAATTTTAATTAGCTTTAAATCAAAACAATTAGGGATTACAAGTAACTGGCGAAAATCAAATTGATTGGCAAAAAGAAAACTAAGAAAATGGGAACACGAAACGATACGTCCGAACGCTTCAAAGTCAACCGCAAGAGTGCGCGGCCGCCTCAGTGCAGGCCGCGTCTCATCGCCTTCCCTCCATCCACACTCAGGGGCAGCTAACAATATTACCACCTTAAATTAATTTTAAGCATTTGGGATTGAACAAGTAAAGTCAACACATCTGTATTATTTGTATAAACATTATTTGTATTTTTGACGACCTCCATGGCGCAGTGGTTAAGTCCTTTACTCTGAATCAGGGGGTCCCGGATTCGATCCCCGGTCAGGTCAAGATGGAAAATGATCTTTTTCAGATTGACCTGGGTCTTGGTTTGTTGTCGTTGAGTTAGTATCCCATAACACAAGTCTCGAATTTAGTTTGGGGCTAGCTCAATCTGTCTGATTTGACCATATATATTTATATATTTATTTATATAAGTGTAGTGACAGATGCATCAGTCATATACAAACAATAATTATCATCGCTTTGCTATCTGGCGTCTTCGATGGAAAGCCATCCTTACATTTTTTTTACCATTCCTGTGATAAAGACATCTGCACTCAAGTGCATGCGAAAGTACAAATAGCAATTCACACTCGAGGGAGATTAAAGGACTTTTTTATCACTTGATAAGTACTGCTATCTCTCAAGGATGCCTTATGTATGAGGATGCTTTCAAATGCTATGAATTGCTGATTTAAACTTGGCCTAAATTTAATAATTTATGCTTTTCATGTATATGTCAATGTGTGTAATTATCTGATTGGATTAAATATAAAATACTGTCATCCCATCAAAGTAATAATGCAAGCTAACTAATTGCAAGTTTATAATTTTTAAATATACATAACAGAAATGAAAATATATATTTTCATAGGTTACATTTTACTATCTAATTAGTTTACCTATTTCATTCAAACTGTATATTTGTACTACTTACCTACTGCTTAAAGTCTAAGAATGTTGTGTTCATATTAATTGGGTTTCATGCTAGCACTTAAAATGTAATGATAATTGTAAGTGTTTATCATGTAACCTGTTGGTTTGGTGTACATAATACCAAATAAATAAATTAATAAAAACGGAATGTAATTAAGTAGTATATACTTGTATAATAATCCAGAAGATATAGGGGTAGTATACCCCTGATTGAAAAATACTAACATACATTTTTAAAAGAATGGCGTGTGCTTAAGACCAGTCAGCAATGAACAAGGCGAGGACCTTGTCGACTAGGGCCGAGTTCACCCGCGGGTGAATGTGTGAAAAATGTCATGCTCGCTATGTAACGCGCATTCGCGAATGAGCGTTACATAGCGAGCATGACATTCAGCATCCATAGACATTGAAAAAAATATGTCATATTTTTCATTACTTATGGCTAAATCTGTTAACATCCAGGCCTGGACAATTATAAACAGAAAACAATTAAAGTTATATCTAATCATATTTATCCAAAAAGAAGTATATATTATAATATTTTTTATTACTTTATGGCGAAATCTGTTCATATCCAGGCCTGGATAAGTATAAACAAAAAAACAATTAAATTAATCTCTAATCCTATTTATCCAAAAGGAAGTAGCTAAATATACTCGGATAAAAAATTGCGACTAACAGCAATCAAAACGGATATTTTATAATCGCAAGCCACATCCCACGCCCACCACAAAACACATGAGTACATCATTTGCGTAACGCCGGGAGCCACCATATGTATATTAAGTGCTACCGCAAACCACGTGCCACGCGTTGTGGTCGCTTTTAGGGCGCGCGAATACTAACTACCTTGCTATGTATCTATGTGGTTAGAGAACTCGAAATAAAATGACACTAGAAATACCACCTGTCTTTTGATATGGTACTGTCTGTCGCTGTGACGCACACTAAAAATAAGTGCGCGTGTACAGGACTACTTAATTGAAAAGGAAAATTGAGATTTTCTTTTAAGCCAAGGTGCATTACATACAGACGGGACCAACAACGGCTTAATGTGCCTTAATTGGCTTATCTTTTTTTAAATTCACTTTTAAATAGTCACATGCTCGTAAAATAGAATAGATTAGTTGACGTCAGAAAATTACTTTAAAGCTTAAGGTACCGCCTTTAAAGCGCATGTGGAGAACAGAACAAGGAGATGAGCACTCGAGATAATACATTTTTGTTTTGGTCACCCATCCCGAGAGAGACCATTACGAAAGTTGCTTAACCACCACTATCGCAGGCCGAGCGCGCTAACCACTGGGCTACCGAGCACTTTTTCATCTGAATCCAGCACTGAATATCCTATGGACTTCTATAAAGAGTAGGTACCTTGCTGTTAATTGCAGTATTCCTATAGAGTGCCTTGCCGTTACTGCATTGGTGAATCCACAACCAAATGCGACACAATAGGCGCACGTAACTGTACTTAAAAGCCAATGTGACAAATGATATGACGATTGTTGTCACTGTACTTGGTGACTCACTATCGTTAAGTTGGTCCTTATTAGCGGTGCTACGAGGCGGGTTACTATACTACTAGTACCACTTTATTTTTTACTAGCTGCACTCCGAGGCTTCGCTTCTGAGGGAATTCTTTATAAAAGTATAAAAAGTCTGGTATAAAAAGTAAGCTATATGCTATTCCCGGTTTTTTTCTACCCGTGTACCAAATTTCATCAAAATCCGTCCAGTAGATTTTGCGTGATTGCGTAACAAACATCATCACAAACTCACATCCAAATTTTCGCATCAATACATATAATAAAACTGTAACTGGTGTGTGTCTGTACATAAGAGATATATAAGAAAAAACAATACGAGGGGTCTTTAAAAGGCTAAAAAAAAAAAAAAAATTTAAATTTTGTACTCGCATCACGCAAAAATTACTGGACCAAATTTGATGCGGTTTTCACTGTTATATTATAGAAGGTCTAACTTAAAATCTGGCGTAAGTTTCATCTTGATACGCCGCTTAGAACCTGAGATATGCGCGGACGAAGTCGCGGGCACAGGCTAGTTTGTAATATAAGTAGGATTTTATTTTATTTGGGAAATTAACAGTTTATTTTTCTTTAGAGTAAGAGTGACGGAATAACCTACCCTATTTTTGACCAATATGCAGCAATATTACCAATACATCGCTCTACATATAAAATCTTTTGCTCGCGGCATCTGCCACAAAGTGCCATGCAAACTTGCATTGCCTATTTTACACCCCCTCAGGGGTGGAATTTCCAAAATTCCTTTCATATGCTCACTAATAGGTATATGAAGAAGGTCTCTGCAAAATTTTAAGTTTCTTTGTTCAGTTTTGATTTTGCATTGATTGATATGCCAATAAGTCGGTCTGCGAACTCAGTATTAAAAAGATATAACATAAACTAAACTAGATTGGTTAGGCATTACATACATGAAGCCTAAAAATATTGCAATCCCTTTTTGCATGTGAATGACGCAAAATGTTGCGTATGTTGTTCTCAGGAATCATTTGTTTACATTCATTTTTCCTGCTTCTGAATGCGTTGTAAGTTTTATTTAGATTCTCAAATGCAACGCGTATTTTCATTCATTAATCCATTCTATTTTGAACGCTTGTATATTTTTACAGTCTTCATATTTTACGTATGACTAGAAGTGAGTCAAACCGACCGTATTTACTAGTTTTGAAGTGAAAAAAATTCTTTAGGGAATTTAGCACTTTATTTTGTACTAACTTTCGCAGGTTCTAAGTGGCGTATCAAGATGAAATCTACGCCAGATTTTTAAGTTAGACCTTCAACAATACATCTGTTAAAACTGCATCAAATTTTGTCCAGTAGTTTTTCGCGTGATGCGCGTACAAACTTAAGACAGAAAGATAGACAGAAAAAATTGTAAAAAAAACGTTTTGGCTTCTACTATAAATACCCCATATTTTTTCTTAAGTATCTCTTATGTACAGACACACAGACTAGTTACAGTTTTATTATATGTATTGATTGATTAATTGAATGAGGCTTAAGTAAAACGCAAGTCAGATATTCGAGACAGAAGTTCCAACTTTATCAAGGCGAGCGTTACATAGCCGAGCGTTTCCGCTCAGTTTCATGTAGTTCCTACAAAATGAAGTGCTCAGTTGGCTTAAAGAAGTTTTCTCTTCAAAAATCTGCAAGTTTCATGTCACACGTTAAGGAATTCAAATGTCTTTTTTGTGAATCTTTAGTGTGAAGAAACTTTCATATATCATTATAATTATTGTTACTATTCACATAATCACAGCCATATCTCCTTCTTCCCCAGATCTCAGGTAATCTCAGCTCAGTCATTATACAATTAAGCTTGTACTTAAGCACAATCATTATTATTATACCCCGTTAACTTGCGAAGCGGTTACGGCCTAATGCCTATTTAAAACGGTTACCACTTACGGTCAACCGTGCAAATTAATTAAAATACTTGTTTACATAATTACTAACGATGTCCTTGAGTTTTAATTGTAATAGCCAATAGGAAGATCTGGGCCACATATCTATATATATATATATATATAACTCAAAAGTGACTGAATGACTTACTGACTGACTGACTGACATAGTGATCTATCAACGCACAGCCCAAACCACTGGACGGATCGGGCTGAAATTTGGCATGCAGGTAGATGTTATGACGTAGGCATCTGCTAAGAAAGGATTAACGCGAGCGAAGCCGCGGGCGCCAGCTAGTTAGGGTAGGTAGGTTTTGAAGTAGAGTTAGAAGCTTGCGAGTCAATATGGTCTAGTGTCTTGAACAAAATTTTATTCGACAATGATTTTGGTGGGATATAACTTACTACCTAAAAAATCGGGTATCAATAATTAGTAAATATTATTCCTTCGTCTATTGTGTCTGAATCACAAATGTCATCGAAATCCCTACAGCAGTTTATACCTGACAAACATTCATGGATTTCGATTTGATGAAACAGAGAAGGATAGAAAAAGAAAAATACCTGAAATAGCACAGGAGGTACTTTCAACCCAAAAAATCAGGTAGTATTAATTGTTAATCATGATTATGAATAAATCATAATGTCTTAATTAAGAGGGAAATATCTTAAACCGATATTGGCCACAAACACGTAGGTACCAAAATATTTAATAAGATCTATGAAGTTTATAATTAAACCGGAACTGTACCCCATAATGGACAGACATACAAACGAACCTATATTAGTAGGCAAAAGATTTGTGCCACGGAAGCTACTTGGCGTGACGAATGACTTCCTAAGCTGCCGAAAGCTCGATTGAAAAAGTTTCGAAGCAACCACGTGAGATAATATGGCTCTGATTTAGAAATAACAAAATTTGGGTCAACAGTCTTAGCGAATAAGCCATTTTTGGTATTCGTTTTTGGGCTATTATAGAAAAGTATTTATCTATTTATAAAAATATTGGTAGAAATACACTTCCTGAAAGTTTAAAAAAAGTTAGGTATCTTGCTTTACGTAACACTAGTAACTGGGCCCGGCTTCATGCGGGTGAAAGTTATGTTCACATAAGGCTACACATAAAACCACCCCCACCACCTTGATGGCTGGTGTTCAACCACCGCTCATTTTTCGCGCAGCTTTTTACTGCGCTGTACTAAATTGTGGAATAATCTTCCCTCAGCGGTGTTCCCGAATAGGTTCGACATTGGAGCCTTCAAGAAAAGAGCCTATCGCTTTCTCAAAAAGTCGGCAACGCATCAGTGACCTTCTTAGGGTCGTTGGTGTCTATGGACTGCGGTGATTGCTACCGTCATTATGATCAGGCAACCCGCATGCTCGTTTGCCTACTATTCTATAAAAAAAAGCTTCCTCAAGAAATTTCCTATCCAACAGTGAACACTGCATCGGTAGAGTCGTGAGGAGTTAGAGGACTAACAGACAGGGTATGACAGATGCGAAGAGTAACTTTATTATGATTTGTAGTGATACTTAGTCCCCAATTTTATGAACGCTACTAATTTGGTATAAGGTTACTATAAAAACTAAAAAAATAGCGACCTTACAATCCTGAAATAACACAGTGTTATAAATATCCGACGAAATACAATAATTTGTCTTAATAAACAGAGATTATTCAACATAATTGATTTAAAAAGCGAAAAATCGATTACCAACAAATCATACTAATTGAGAGCAAAACAACGCGGCACACGCACAGACTATAAATAATCACAAAATGGCCGACAGCCCTCCATCCAACGACAAAAACTACAGATGAAGTAAAAAAAAACCATTAGCAGATATGCGAGGAATTATGGGTGAAATGTGGTTCCCATTTCAGAAGCATTATCGTCGGAATGACTGGTTGTAATTATTGCGGATTTGCTAAAAATATCATTTGGATTGGAACGTTCTTTTTCCAATATTTATAAGGATATTTTAAAGGAATTACGATACATTCTTCCATGCTACGAGCAGCGAAGAAAAAACATAGAATGTGCCAACTGCTTTTTTTTCCATGCATCTTTACGTTAAACCCTTGATTAACCTTTACAATCGTAAGGGTTAATCAAGTGTTTAACATAAAAATTTCTCTCAAAGGCGATGTGCTAGCGACCTGCAGCTATTTCTGATTCTCCAATAAGCCCAATTTTTCCCTACTCTCGACTGCGATTCAACTAAATGGTGGCTTCGAATCTCTCTACTCTGTCTCTGTCTACCATGTTAGGAATAAAGTAGTTATCATCGAGGTATATGTACTAAGGTACATAGTAGTACATACCTGTACCTCGATGGTCGTAATTCTATATCTGAATCTGAGTCTACGATACAACATACCTAGATTTAGAAGGAGTCCTTGGATTAATCCATAGAACAGTTGCTGTCTAATAATTTCTGTCAAAAAGATCGATATCCTACATCCTACAAATATTTATAAATGCGAAAGTTTGGATGTGAGTTTGTGAGGATGTTTGATACTCAATCACGCAAAACCTACTAGGCGGATTTCCATGAAATTTGGTATACGGATAGAAAAATACCGGGAATAACACATAGGGTACTTTTTATCTTGAAATTCTCAAGGGAGCGGACCATCGGGGCGCGGCTAGTTAGAAATTTTGCCCTTTGGCACACGGTCAATATCGCTTTCCCACACCTCAAGATCAGCATTGCTCGCATGTGCAGTGTATGACACAGCCTTACGCGACTTGCATACTGACCAATGGAATGCATGCGATGTCTTCCTGCTTCTAACAGGTGCTGGGAAGAGACGTTTCCGATTGGCTTGACAGGTGTAAAGTATTTCGGTATTTTGTTGATAACTCTTCTACCAGTTAAGTACCACTTTCCACTAATCCCGCTAATATATGAATGCGATGTATTTTAACGCAAAATCTTTGACGGATTTCGATAAAAGGCGCTATGTGCTATTTCAGTTACAATCTGATTTCAACCTGAAATAGCACTTTTTATCGTGAAATTCCCACAGGTACGAGGCCCCGGCTAGCAGCTAGTAGCGATTGTACCACTTATTTTTCTGTTATTTTAATACAAGCTCCCCCAATAGTGCTTCAATATATGGAATAACTTTTTATGCCGAAATATTCAATGCCCACCAATGTAGGTACCATGTTTTAACCCAGTTTCCAGTTTCTGAATTACCGATGTAAATTAACTAAGTAGATACCTATGTAAATGTTTTGAATTCTGAAAATGTTTTCAATTTAACAGAATTCGAAATAGGTATTTTGTTTTATTGGATTAAAATGTAGTTTATGCATCCAAAATTTTGATTTTTAACTTCAATGAGTCTTTTGTTCCTAGATACATATTAACCTTCCTTTATTAAATTAGTTTAAATTTTTCAATTAGTGTTGTGGAAGCTATGGTTTCGAAATTATTCTCAGAGTGTAACGAATACCAACGTCAAAATATTGGATGCATATTTCACGCAAAATCATACGAAATCGAGCCGCGGCCATAGCAGAAAATCACGTCGTTCACAGGAAATTCTATTTTCAAACGCCATAGCTCACCGGAATATGACGCTGTTACACGATACACCGTTATGCTATAAATTACAATAATAAACTGTAACACGACGTAATAAGGTGCAAAATTGAGGGGGTGATTGTTTTGACAGCTGTCAAATAGGGCCGCGCGCGTATCGTTTTTTGATATCGATACTTTTCGACGGCGCGTGCGGTTTTTTAATAGGAATTTTAAACGGTACGTATTTTTAATGATGCTTCGTTCAGCTGTGACCGTTTAAGAGTAGGTTATTTTTAGAGATTTTTTCGATGCGAAATGTTTTGTGTCTATTTCAGGCAGACTTGAGTCATAAAAGTTAATGTTTTGTTAGAAAGCAAGGACGATCCGTTTGAGGACCAACTCGCTACTCACATTTTAATTTATCCTTATTTCATAGGTCTCAGAAAATTACCGCTATTTGTGTGAATAAACATAATATGTGTCAATCCACTGGAAAAGGTACCTTATGGTGATTGGCGCTCAAGTCGTTCCGAAAAACGAATCATACGAGTTTACTTAGCTTATAATAAGCACAATGTCGTTAGTGCCAACGGCCATAAGGTACCTTTTCCCGTGGATTGACACATATTATGAAGAATAGCGATGTATTTGCCATGTAGATACTAATTGTGTATAATGTTGATGTAAGAAGTTGAGCTAATAAAGTACTTTTACCTACGTAAAATCAAATAAATTAGGTAACTATAAAATCAAGTCAGTATTAGAAAAAAAAATCAAATATTTTTAAAGTTCCTCTCTGCTTTTGTAACTAGATCACATTAAGCACCTTATTAACTAATATAGAAGTAATAAAACATCAAAAGAGAACATTGAGGTAGGAAGCTACTTTACACTATAAAGTTTCATGTACCGCGAAGATGAAAAAGAAATATTTCAGGATGGCAACACCGATATAAAATAGAATTATTAAATAATGACAAGCTAATTATTAAAAAATAAAACACGACTGACAACTTGTGCTTGGCCGAAGGCCGAGCTCCGTCTCGTGAGCAAAGAGAGTGACAAGGCCAAAGGCCTAGTCCTTCGTATACATGAATGACCTTCTCATTTCATCTTAAACCCCCAGTAACCAGCAGAGGGGCCGAGGCCGAAAGCCGAGGGGCGAGCTGCGTACATGAATCCGAGAGGCGAGGAGAGGCCAAAGCACCTAGCGTGCTGAGCAGGACAATTTTACTTTTGCAGTTTCGAGTATGTTGAAGAAAAGTTTTCGAGGTAGGCAAAAAGTCATCTACGTAGAAGAGTTGTCGGTTTAGACTAGGTGAAGAGCCAAAAGACTATTTTCGCTTTAGCTCTTTGCTATGAAACCGCAACTCTGCCTTCGGTCTCGCTTGCGCCGGCTGGAAGCGTGCCCCGGCCTTCGGACACACTTCGCCTTTCAGCTTCATATATAGAACTCGGCCATCAGCCTCGCGGGCCAAGGCGAATCGTCCTTCAGCCTCAGTATCTCGGCTAGTTACTTGGGCTTTAAGATGAAATCGGAGATCGTCCATGTATACGAAGGACTCTGCTTTCGGCCTCGCCCCGCTTTTTTGCTCACGAGGCGGAGCACGGCCTTCGGCCTAGCCTGGACGCAGCTCGGGCGGCTGGGGGCCTCTGGTTTTCTGGAGGTTTGAGATGAAATATAAAAGTCGTCCATGTATACAGAGCTAAGATCACCACATTGGATCGAATACTTATTGAAAGCATTCGCCGTTAATAAGCGTTGCTACAGACGATTTAGACAATAGGAACAATGCACAAACCACTTACCATGTAGGCAGGCTTCGAGCACGATTCCTCACGAATAGTTCTTCCTTTAGACACCTAGCCGGCCAGCCACACACGATTATAAAGTTCCAAAAACACTGTTGAGCACTTGAAGTTTTATTAAGAATAATTGAGTAAAATGTAATGTTTGATGCGCGCGCGCCTTCGCTTTCACGTACAGACACGGAGAGGTTTTACTGGTTCTGCCACCAGCCTTCTGCTACCAGCCTATGGCGTTGATCTCTCAGACACCGGTAGGATCTGCGCATGCGCCAGCGGAAGTCCGGGCGCCCCATTGGCTAAATAGAACTGCAGCACAGCGAATTGTGATGATTGATAAGTGCATCGGTAAGGCGCGCGAAATTCAAATTGAAAGGTAAACAAGATTTGCGTTGAAAACGGAACATTCCGCCCACCAAAATACCAATAGGATTTTCCCAGAGTAAGAATAAGAAACGGTAATTAACGATAAATATGTTTAAGTTATTATTCTAAACTTAAAAGCTAACAAATGATAAGTTGAAACGATTATACGGAGGGTAGAGGACATAGTTTGACCAAAGGTCTCTTAAGCGAGTGATCCCTGGCTGTTCTAACGGTTGCGACTCGAACTACCCCATCAGGGCCAGGATGCAAGGAAACAACTCGTCCTAATGCCCATTGAAGAGGAGGCCGATTGTCCTCTTTTATAAGTACGATTGAGTTTACAATTAACGGTGTTGAGTCCGTGGTCCATTTTGCTCGCAGAGTTAACCCATGTAAATATTCATTTTTCCAGCGTTTCCAAAATTGTTGTTGAAAAGATTGGATAAGTTGCCATCGATTTAGTCGATTGATTTTTACGTCCTTGTAGTCGAAGTCAGGAACTGCTGTAAGAGGTTCCAGCGTTAAAAAATGACCGGGCGTAAGAACGTTCAAATCGTTGGGATCCGAGCTCAATGGACACAAAGGCCGCGAATTTAAAATTGATTCGATCTGAGCGAAGAGTGTGGTAAGCTCTTCAAACGTTAAGACCTGATCGCCAACAATACGGTACAAATGACTCTTTGCGGCTTTGATTTGGATTTCCCACACCCCTCCAAAGTGGGGAGCAGAAGGTACGTTACGTTTAAAATCTATTTTTTCCGCATGAGAGGCTTGTTCGATACCTGACGCTAGTTGTGAACTTGCACCAACGAAATTCGTACCGCAGTCAGAGTGAATAACATTGCAGCGGCCGCGACGAGAAACGAAGCGACGCAATGCCGCGATGAAGCCGTCAGTCGATAAAGTAGAAACCACCTCAAGGTGCACTGCTTTTGTGCTCAAGCATACGAATAAACACAAGTACGCTTTATCGATTTTAGCACCACGATGAAGCCCGAGCTTAATTCGAAAAGGCCCTCCTAGATCGACACCTACGACAGAGAAGGGTTTTGCCTGATTGACACGAAAGGCCGGAAGGTCGCTCATAAAGGGTTGCAAAGGTTTCGGTTTAAGACGGTAGCATCTTATGCATCTTGAAAGATGATGACGTACAGCATGCTTTGCCGCAAGTATCCAAAACTGTTGTAAAATCAGATAGTTGGTTGTGTTCAGACCGGGATGAAAATTGTTTCGATGAATAGATTCGATTACAGCTGATGTAAGAACACTCTTTTTGGGCAATAATGCGGGATACTTATGTTCGAAGTCAAGATCGGAGCGCGATAGGCGCCCGCCTACTCTGAGTATACCCTGCTCGTCCAAAAACGGGTTTAGTTTACGAAAACTGCGAGGTAACTGTATCTTTGATTGTAATTTGGATATGACATCCAAAAACAACGATGTTGGAAATGTTTGACGATAATTAGTAACGCACGATGACGCTCAGCGTCCGTTACGAAAAGATTATCTGATCGCGGAACAGTGTTACGCATGTTATTACAAAACCTGCGAACGTAAGCGATAATGCGACAGATTTTATCTAAAGAAGAATATTTTTCGAATAGCCGATCAATTATAGACGTGTGATTAACGCTTTCGATTTGATCCGAAACGAGAACCGTGGTGCGACGCTGCTCAGAGAGCACCGCATTGTCATCGTTTGAACGATTTTTCGATGTATCGATTGGCCACTCAGACTGTGGTTGAGACAACCATTCTGGGCCCGCCCACCATAGGGCATTGTTTAGCAAATCGTGAGGCAATTGCCCACGCGAACAAACATCTGCAGGATTTGTGACAGATGGTACGTGCCTCCAGCACTCGGTCGGTACGATATCTTGAATGTGACTTACGCGGTTTGCAACGAATGTCACCCAGCGAGAAGAAGGAGCTCGCAACCAGGATAAGGTAACGGTGGAATCACACCACAGATAAGTGTCATGGACAGGAATCCGCAGCGTGTCCTTGACAAATTTGATAAGGTCTGTAAGCAAAACTGCACCACACAGCTCTAAGCGAGGTAACGATTGACGTTTTAAAGGAGCTACACGAGCCTTTGCACATACGAGAAAGACGCGAACGGAGCCGTCAGACTCGATAACACGCAGGTATATAACGGCGCCATATGCTGCTTCGGAGCTGTCACAAAATCCATGCAGTTGATATGATTGAGCGCTATCGGTAGCGTATTTACGTGGAATTTTAAGATTCCTAACTTGAGGAAGCTGTTCAGAGAACTTTTCCCATTGAGAGATAATTTCCGGTGGGGGCTTATCATCCCATGAAAGACCTAGAATCCAAAGCTTTTGAATAAGACATTTGGCATGAATTGTCGAAGGAGATAGAAAACCCAGAGGATCGAAAATTCTGGCAACCTCACTCAAAATCGTTCGCTTGGTGCACGGTTGATTAGATGGATTAACGGTAAAGACGAACGAATCCGAAGCAGGCTCCCACTTAAGGCCCAGAACCTTGATAGTTGTGTCTTCAGTTTCGGTAAAAGTGATTGCTTCTGAAAGACACGCCTCCGCGGGAAGATCGCTAAGTAGCTCGGGTCGGTTACTCACCCATTTTCGGAGCTCAAACGAGCCAAGACCGAAAAGAGCGATGAGTTGAGTTTTGATTTCTCTGGCGTCCTTCAGCGATGAGCTTCCGGATATGACGTCATCAACGTATATGTCGGAAGTTAAAACGGTTTTGGCCTTTGGGTACTTGTGACCCTCATCGTTGGCCAGTTGCTGAATAGAGCGGCACGCCAGGAATGGAGCGGAAGACACTCCGTACGTTACGGTATTTAATACGTACTCTTGAAGAGGCTCATCTGGGTGAGCTCGCCAGAGAATACGTTGATAATCACGATGTTGAGGAGCTAGGTTGATTTGACGGTACATTTGGCGCACGTCTGCCATGAAGACAATTGCGTGCTCACGGAAATGAAGAAGGATCTCTACGATATTTGATTGTAGCTTCGGTCCCGTCAGCAGCGAGTCGTTTAGCGATTTGGAAGTTGCATCTTTAGCCGAGGCGTCGAATACAACGCGAAGCTTCGTTGTAGCGCTGTCGGGACGTAGCACACAATGGTGCGGTATATAATACTTGCCTTGACCCATTTGCTTGGCAGGTACCAGAGTCATGTGACCACTGTCGATATAGTCAGTCATGAACTCCACGTATTGTTGGTTTAAATTGTGATCGCGATACAGACGCCTTTCAATGGCATGAAAGCGTCGTAAGGCTATCTCTCGAGAACCTTCAAAGACTGGCTCCTCGTCGTCCTTGAAGGGGAGACAAACTACATATCTACCTGTCTCGTCACGGTAGTGATTACTGAGAAAACTATTTTCACAGCGTTGCTCTTCTGGGGTCAATCGGGAAGATTGTGGAACGTTATCGATTTCCCAGAAACGTTGAACAATTTTGTTTAAACTATCGTCTACGGTAGAAGGGGCTACTCCTAGTAGACTGGACGATGCGAGTCTGGACTTCCCAAGAAGAAGCCAGCCGAAGACTGAGTTGAAAGCTCGCGGTTGAGAGGCGTTACCCTTCAGACGTTGTTCGAGAAGTGACTCAGCAAAGACGTCGGCACCTAACAAGACGTCGATTGGACCAGGGATGTCAAAACCAGGATCAGCTAGCGGTAGTGTTTTGACCTCCTCCCATCCTTTCGTATTTAGCCTTGCTATCGGTTGATCTCCGCAAATGCTCGGTATGACGAGCATTCCCAGACGAAACTTTACGTTATAGTTGGTGCCAATGTCGCATGTAACAAAGCCACTGACTGAGGCAGGGCTGCCCCCTAACCCATAAACGTTGATATTACCAGTTATAGGTTTTAGATTTAATCGTTGAGCGGCGTGAGCCGTGAGAAAATTGTTTTGACTGCCGGTGTCAAATAACGCGCGAAATGTATGAAATTCACCAGAAGCATCACGAATCTGGACTAGAGCTGTTGCCAGTAACACGGTTGTGGTTACGGTTGGATCAGACTGAGTCAACGAATCCTTAGCCACTAAGGTCGCCGAGCTTGCCGCCGACTCCTTATGTAGCAAAGTGTGGTGTTTACGTCTACATTGTCGACATGAAAACATTGATGTGCACTCTCGCACTGAATGGGATGCGTTAAGACAATTGTAGCACCATTTCTTTTCAGTGGCCACAGCCATGCGCTCATCTATTGATTTTGCCAAAAAATCATTACAGGCCGAGATGTGATGTTCATTGCGACAGTAGGCACATTTACGAATCGGAGTGCTCGAATTGTGAGCAGGTTTCGCTTGTTGTTTATCACCAACATTTTTATGAGTAGTGACGGTGGGAGCGACAAGCGAATGCGTGACGTTATGTCGCTTGAACTTCTGTGAAGTTCCCGGTGTGTCCTTTGAAACGTTAGCGGTTTTATTGGTAACATTCGAAAAGTGCGTGTCGCGAATTAATGCTTCACCTTTAGATTGTAAGAATGCCCTTAAATGGTTATACTGTGGAAGCTCAATATCGGTATGTTTTTCCTCAAACTCGCGTCTTAATTTGGTATCGAGTTTGGCCAGAACATTATAACAAAGAACAAAATCCCATTTATCGGTAGGTAATTTTAAAGTTTTTAAAATTGTTAAGTTCTCATCGATCGTGTCTAAGGCGCGTCGAAAATCTTGAGCGTTCGAAGTCTTTAAACTAACGTCCAAGATATCACGCCAGCACGTAAACGCTAATTCGCGTTTATCTTCATAACGGGACTTGAGAGCCTCGTACGCACTTAAATAATGTTCACTTTCAACAGGAAAAGTTCTAATGAACGATAAAGCATCACCACTTAAAACTGACACGAGATAGTGAAATTTCTCAATATTACATAAGGAGGTAGAGATCATGTATCAACGCGTTATAAGTTGCAATGAACTCAGGCCATTCCTTGATAGCACCGGAAAAAGTTGGCAACGAAATTTTTGGTAACCGCATATTTCCACTGTGCGAACCGGTCAATGAATTATGTTTCGAAGTGTCAGCTTGTTGAGATGAACGTTGTTCAAATTTTCGTTGAATTGCCAACACTTGAAAATACAATTCGTCAAATCGATCCTGAAGTTCATCGTCCTCCTCATCGGCATCATCCTTAAGAAGGTCCAAAATAATAAAATGGGAGTCATGAAAACTATCAGCAATCGTTTTTATTTCATGACAATATGAAAGAAATAACCCTACTTGTGATTCATCGGTATTGGCTAAGGTACCTACTTCCAAAGCCTTCGTTAAGCGATTATATGCTATAGTTCGTTTACGTCGCAAACTGGGCAAATTATTAATAGTGTACGTATTTTCGATACCCTTTTTAATAGTAGGTTTAGATTTACGCCTTGATAGTAAAGACATAATTAATATCAAAACAATAAAACCTGATAGCAACAAATATTCGGATTCGATAAAAAAGTTTAGTTGCGAACGTCTTCAGCGAGACCGCGTTCACAAGAATCGACGAGAATCACTGGGGCGGTATTACACGACAACAGGTAATATTGTCACCTCGGTCACCTGAGTTTTAAATTGAAATAAATTAAATTGATAAGGATGAATTAAATGAGCGTTAGGAACACTAAAAACGGTTTGCGATATTCGTTAATGTACGGTAAATAAAAAAAATAAAAATCAGTTTTTTTTGTAAAAACAAAAAACTATGATTTTTAACCTAAAACGGTAATAATGAAAATGTGAACGCACCAAAAATTCGTTGAAAATATGATACGATAAACGATACAACGTCACGATAAAAAATATTTCGTAATTTGAAATGAAATAAATTTTCGATAAATAAATATCAAGAGGAAACGTTGAACGGTTGGAAAAAAGTAGTCGAGTTATAACGAACTATCAACATAAAATTATGAGAAGGTGGATTTGCAATATTGTATTATTGCGAACGGTAAAACGGTAGATAATTTTATGCTAATAAGTATAAAACGACAAAAGAATTTATTTTCAACAAATATTCTAGAAACTGATGGAAGCCATCTTAAATCGATAAACGGTAGGTAAGGTACTCAACAAAACAAAATGGAACAAAGACTTGTTTTCCGATTAGTAATTGAAACAAAATGTTATGTTTATTCGTTTTAGCTGTACTAGTAAGTATAATAAGCGTGGAATACGGTAAATGAAGTAGCAATTACTAAATCGAATTGGTATTTGGCGGCAGACTGAAGGTAGGTATCCAAAGTTCCCGGGTTTCGGCACCAAAAAATGTGGCTAAATTGATTCGATAAGTAGAAATTAGAGTACACTATCAATCACCACATTGGATCGAATACTTATTGAAAGCATTCGCCGTTAATAAGCGTTGCTACAGACGATTTAGACAATAGGAACAATGCACAAACCACTTACCATGTAGGCAGGCTTCGAGCACGATTCCTCACGAATAGTTCTTCCTTTAGACACCTAGCCGGCCAGCCACACACGATTATAAAGTTCCAAAAACACTGTTGAGCACTTGAAGTTTTATTAAGAATAATTGAGTAAAATGTAATGTTTGATGCGCGCGCGCCTTCGCTTTCACGTACAGACACGGAGAGGTTTTACTGGTTCTGCCACCAGCCTTCTGCTACCAGCCTATGGCGTTGATCTCTCAGACACCGGTAGGATCTGCGCATGCGCCAGCGGAAGTCCGGGCGCCCTATTGGCTAAATAGAACTGCAGCACAGCGAATTGTGATGATTGATAAGTGCATCGGTAAGGCGCGCGAAATTCAAATTGAAAGGTAAACAAGATTTGCGTTGAAAACGGAACAGTTAGAGTATTATTAATGTCATTTTCGTGCTCATTTATCGTCATATGCTTTTGTAACTAGATCACATTAAGCACCTTATTAACTCATAGAAATAATAAAACATCAAAAGAACATTTAGGTAGGAAGCTATTACTGAGATTTGTCGCCGCGAAGATGAAAAGAAATATTTCGGATGGCAACACCGATATAAAATAGAATTATTAAAAAAGACACCACATCCGTTTCCTGGAGAAAGGAAGATGGCCGGGCGGAAATGATACATGTTTTGGGATAGAAAAGTTTGTAAGACATTTTTCATGATTTTTGTTGATGAAATCATTCAATTTCTTCTATTCCTGTATCTACTTCCAAGCTGGTCTGGGAGCGAAGAAAAAACGTAGAATGCACAGACTGCCTCTCTTCCCGCACAGATTGTAAAAGTCAATTAAGGGAAAGGGCTTTAAACTGGAGATTCCTATCATAGGTAATGGGCTAGCAACCTGTTACAATTGCAACTCCATTCCACCAAAAAGCCCAAAATCCCGCTAAACGTGGTCCTCGTGTCACGACTCTTGGCATTGTCTACCCCGTAAGGGACTAAAATATGATATTGAATCTGTATTCAATTTGATGACGATAACTTTACAGCTAACTTAGGAATATCTTTTATAAAAGAAAGTATTGATCATTCAAATAATCTTTCTCCAAGTACCTCTACAGCATTTATGTAAGTAACTCTTTCTTAGTTATGAATACATATTTCTCAGGTTAAAATAAAACGTAACAAATCTTTAACCTTTTAGATGCGTATACAATCACGTCTTTTTGCCTTACGGGATAGACCGAGCCAAGATCTCTACTTCAGATTCTTCTAGATCATAACAAAATTGAGATGCAACGCTGTATATTCGAGACTAGCGCCCCGCCCCGGCTTCGCTCGGGAGGTACATACATAAATTGTAGCCTACGTCACTCAGGTATAATGTAGTTTTCTATTGGTGAAAGACTTTTTGACAGTAGTTCCGACGATTACCCCCTACATACAAACTCACAAATACTTCCTCTTTATTTGTTTGATATCGTCATCGCTGGACGATAGCGGTGGAAAGTTGACAAACGTCGCACTTTGTCTGACTGACGAGAATCGGAAACAAGACATAATTCGTGTGTATTTGTGGAGGAAGGTTAGATTGCACGAAACGATTTTTGTATTTAATAAGTATGATAAATCGCTTTATTTTTCACTGTTTTTATTATGATATAATTTTCCTTTCCGTACGATTACACAACACATAGTAGACTAGTTGTGCTTTGGTTTGGGGCTCTGCTTTGTGCAATTTATTTAAAATAGCAAGGTTTAATTCTACTCGTGTACCAAATTCATCGAAATCCTTCTAGCAGTTAATGCGTAAAAAAGGAACAATCATCCATCAACTGAAATAAAATACACGCGGAAAATACGAAAAACGCTTTCAAGTGGTAACGGCGTTACCAAGTACGGGTTTACTGTTTCGATTGGAAACATAACAAGTAGGTACGACATTCGAAACTTTCGAATGTCGTATACGTACGGCCGTTATGGTCGGTCCACTGAATACAGCCGATGTTGTAAGCATGAGTTTCCCTTTGTTTTAACCCCCCAAAAAGTGGGTGGGACGAAAAAAGAGGGGTGTTATAAGTTTTAGGCGTCTGTGTATCTGTGGACCTGTATGTCTGTCTGTGCATCGTAGTTTACAAATGGATGAATAAATTTATATCTTTTTTGTCTGAAAGGTGACTTAACCGAGAGTGTCAACATTTTTACAACGTGATGTCGGTCAGGAGATTTTGTACACTTGTAATTTATATTCTATTCTGAAAGCAGATAATAAACGTCAAGATTCAATCATTTATATTAGGCCCTGCAAACAGTCTCCCTTCACACCGAGTCTAGCTGGGCATCTCGCCCACGCCTGGACTCGCGCCAAGCAATCAAAAACCCATACAGCGTCTCTTCTTACATGCCACAGATAATGTACGCAGTAGATAATACACGTGGCATAAATATAAAAGTAACGGCTGCATTATAAGTTAAACAGAATTCGGAATGGAAATATTACAGTTTCCAGAAATACATGGGTAATTCTCATTGGCATACTCAATCATAGCTTGTTTCGTTGATGATGATTAGATGGATATAAATAGTTATAAAAAGGAAAAAGCACAAAATACTCAGAATATAAGCAAATATTTGTTTATGTAAAAATTAATATCGAATATTCTCCTATTTTAGGACTTTGAAAATTCCATCTACTTAATTCAGTTCGGCCTTTGGCAAGTTCTACGTTCAGAAATGCCAGACAATTTGTACACCTATACAACACAGCGGCAACACTTTTTATTTAAAAGTAATTAATCTTCTCTGCAAACTAATGCGCTAAGATGTCAATGTTTCGTAAAACAAAATTTCGCACGCGCTAAATTCGCTCAAAAATGTTTATTTTACTTTACAATATGCATTTGCGGAGTCAGTTATATCCTTCTTTTTATAATTCCTCGGCGTTTCGAGGAAATTATTTCGGGTTAAAAGGCGTCATGTGAATGAACATTAATCATCTCTGGAATCAACCAAGCATCGCTTTTACTTTGTTGATTTTAGAGATAGGTATTCGTAGTAATCGCAAAAATGTAATATACTTGAGTACTACAAAAGATTCTTGCCATTTCGACACGCCAAAATGAAATTATTGTAGAAGTTCTTCAGAACTCTACTAGGCTTCGCTCTCGACAAAATTTCGGCATAAAAGTTTACGTGCCGCATGCCGCCCAGTTAGTTGATTTTGCGTGATTGTGTAATAAAGTGATGTTCTCACACAAATCCAAACTTTCCGATTAATTTATTTATTTGTGGGGTAGGAGAGTCATTTTAGTTACCTTCATTTAGTTGCATTATAATTTCTAAAAAAACATCTCAAAACCGAGCGTGCTCCACCTGCCTTAAAACTTCAAAACAAAACAGCATTATTTTCCTCGTCACACTTTGGTGACAATATGTAGTTGGTTTGAAATTTAATTGTTACGTTTGGTTTGTTAACCCTACAATTTGGGACAATTATGGCCGGGCAGAGATTTGAACAATGGGTTAAAGCTAAACTCTCATCGACTTTTGGTGGTCTTAATCGAGTTATTCACCTTTACAGGCGTGGCTAAGTTAGCTTGAACTTTGTTTTTGAAGACCATGTGATTTTTTGGACCACCCTACTTCTTTTCTGATGTAAGAGTCGAAGGATATACATACTATCCGGGCTCACTGACCCAAAGTGAGTCTTGGCCTCCAACACAAGAGCACGCCAGCGTCATACATGATAAAATCTATTTCCGTAATTATATAGGATATATTTAAGAAAAGTATGTTAAAAGGCCTAATAGTGCTAGTATAGTAGTATCTAGTCAAATGTTTTTAGGGTTTCATAACTCAAAAGTCAAAAACTTAGTATAATTAATTAAAACTAGTATATTTTTACAGAATTTGATCGTTTGTCTGTGGCTACATATTCAAAAATTACTGAATAAAATTTGATGCGGTTTTCAGTATTTCGGAACTAATGAAAAATTGGCAATGATGCACTTTGCTGCCGTGGTTACTGTTCATTTAGTGGTCACCATCTGGTGGACGTTACACAAACCGTGTCAGAGGCAGTCAGGTGGTTAGCAAACTTAAGTATTTGTTAATTTCAACCTATTAAAAATAGAATTGTGAACTCACTGCTCTGTGTAATAATGAATTGCGCTGGCGCTTATAAATTTTTATTTATCGAATGCGTCAGTCAATATATCAAAACAATTATGGTAGAAAGACTAACAACTTGGGATAAATCATTTCGAAATCCAAAAACATTATTTTCGTTTCTTGTTGCGATTGTCAAAATGCTATTGTTTTTGAAAGCCTGCTTTTTGATTGAGTGGTAAAGGTTTTTTTGCTTTCTTTTCTTCTTATATTTGGGGCCCATGGGTGCAAGCTTGCATCTGCTTAACACATGCAACCATAAAGTCGACCTTTAAGGAGTTTGCAAAAACAGTAGTGATGTGACATTCTACGATGTCGATAATTTCAGTAATATTATTTCTTTATCGGTTCAATCAATTTTGTAATTAAGCAGTAGAAACAAATTTATTGGAATAGTTGATATGAAGTGTTATCTTGATTTTATTATCATGAAATTACGTAGTAGTAGTCCCCCAACTTTGAGAAGAATGATGTAAGATTATACAATCCATACTAATATTATAAATGCGAAAGTTTGGATGTGAATTTGTGAGTTTGTGAGTTTGTGAGGATGTTTGTTACTCAATCACGCAAAATCTACTGGACGGATTTCGATGAAATTTGGTACAGAGGTAGATAATGACCTGGAATAGCACATAGGCTACTTTTTATCCCGGGAAAAAGCACTGTTCCCGTGGGAAATTCACGCGGGCGAAGCCGCGGGCAAAAGCTAGTTACATATAATAATAGAGTTATACATGTCTTTTTAAACTTATCACTGGAAAGACTACTCTGATTCTCTGATTTGACGATGATTACTATCTAGACTTTATATTTAATTGCTCAGAGTCTATTTTTTTCTTAAAATTAATAAGATTGTAGGAGATATTCACGGGAAAACAATTTTACGCAAATAACGAAACGAAATAATGTCGTTTGCTGAATAATAGTGCACGAAAAATAAATAAATCCCCAATAACCTTTCAACAACATACAAATTTATTAAAATATAGAATCCATTCAAGCCTTCTCGATATCGATACATCATCGGCGTGGGCGCATCCCTGCGTAAGACCATAATTCATTCACAGGCCACAAATCACGACCGCTCCGAACAAAGGTCCTTGCAATGTTATTGAAACTCTGGACAATTTTAAATATATTGTTGTTGTATGTTTGAGATAATTAAATTTTAATTATGTAGACTGGTCGAGTCGTTGCCATCCTCTACATGTAGAGAAGCTTTTTGCCCGCGTCTTCACCCTCATAAAATGAGAGTGTCGTCCCATCTGATTTAAGATTTTACTATGCAATAATTAAAATGCGTAAACCACCAGCATCTACAAAACGCGCGTGGCTCCAAAAATAGCGAACAATTTGCAACGCACCTGAGACCGCAAAGCCAGATGAATGATACTTATTATTTTAAGACCGCTACGCTGGTCACTACTGCTTTTCATGTCAACCTAGGCAATGTGAACATTGAATGGAATTAATGAAATCATAGGAACATTGTCAGTTTATTTTATGATTTACCTAACTGATTTTATTTAATTTTTAGTAAAAGGTAAGTAGGTAAATACTTAAATTGTCTGTTTAGTATTATGAGTATGTTGATTTTTAATGACATGTGCAAGATTGACGGAAGGAGTGATTTTTTTTAAGGTTTCAAACAAAAGTGAGTTTTTTTGTTCCACCATCACTCGCCTGAATCGACTTTGTTAAATTAGACTCACTTTAACAATAGAAGACGATTTACTTGCGATGCATATCCCACTTTATTTATATGTAATTAGTTTACCTTTCTATAAACCTAATAGTGACGCAGTCATAAAAATGCTAATTTCTTCAATCGTAGTCATGCAGTTTCAATAATTTTAAACCAAAAAATTATGCATAGATAGCAGATGCTTTACCCTCGTAATTTTAACTAAGAAAAAATATAAAGAGGCTCGTGTAAAAACGTAATAACTCAATGTGCTGATTAGTATTCCTGCGCTGACGCCTATTTTATGGCCTGAGAACGTCAGGCGAAGATTATTTAATTATATTCATTTTGTATTTGTATTTTCTTGGTGCAGAATGTATCACGATGATATTGTTATGTGTGAAAGAGAATATTGTAATGCTTATTGTTTGCTCAATTTCTTGAGAAATATTTTTTATAAATAATTCAGTTTTATAAATTTCAAATCTTAATATTAATATTGAGTATAATAGTAGTCGCAGATTATTTTTAAAACTAAAAGTCCAACGTAAAAAAAAACTTGTAGTCAAATAATAATCAAAATTTTCTCCCACAACAGATTTTTTTTAATGACTCCAGCCAGTGTGACACGCTCAACATATTTGTAATAATAGTTATATGTGTTCTGTTACATTGGTAGTAACAGGGGCAATAAAGGTCTCTAAATATTTCTATTCACGCCCTTTTTGAAGAACTCCATGTGTCCTCAATCTTGAACCAGGTATTCCTGGCTCATCGTGATCAATTCTATCTATTCTAACAAGTTTGTATCTTGTTCCAGATGACACATACAGTGTAATATCAGCATCAGCAAACGAGAGGTTGCGACTGGTCTGCGGGCTGATGTCGCGGAGTGGAGCGGAGTGGTTCAGGGACGAGCAGCCGGTGAAGCCGAGCAAGAGGATAGCGCTGCAGAGGCAATGGTAAGTAAACATCATCAGCCATTCTTAAATGTCGCCATTGGTCTTCATAATAGCTAGCTGCAAGCTTTCGCTGGAGCGGTGATGGCCGAGTGGTAGCGCGCCCGCCTGCGGCTACAATGGTCCCAGGTTCGAATCCTGCCCGTGCTACTTGAGTTTTTATACCAATCTGACTCATGTACCTATGTTAGTTTTCATCGACCACAACTTGCTTCCGATGAAGGAAACATCGTGAGGAAACCTGCACCCTGGTTGATGATTATCAACTAGTGCGTGAAATGGAGTAGGCAATGGAAAACTACTCCATTAAAATTGCCAAGATAGTCGTTGTGTGTGTTTAATTCCATATAATGACCACGACCCTCAGTCATGAGGAATACGACTAAAGAGAGAGAGAAGTGAGCATTACAACTCCGGCACCCATCTGGTAAGAATGGGAGGTACTCGCGTAGATTTTGTTTTAATTTATTTACAAACAATTTACATTGCGTTCAAAACACAAGCAATATACATTGCATTGCAGTAGTTTTTGAGTGAAAGAATAACAGACATCCATCCATTCTCACAAACTTTCATAATATTAGTAAAATTGAGGTAATTATAGATGCATCTGTTTCTAATGCAATCAATAATAGTCAATCTACCAAAGGTTTGCATATAACAAACGCAATGAGTACCTATACAAATCACAAACCGTCATAAGGCGAAGGCATAATACATGAATATTGAAGGATTGAAATCTCAACAAAATCGCCATTTTAGGCGAACGTAGTCAAAACACCGGCTTACATGAATCATGTCTTCGTAGAACTATCAGGAATGGAAACAGAGATCAAGCTGAAATTGTGTGTTTTATTTAGTTAGAATTAGATACTGATTGAGTTATTTCATCAGCAATTTGTATAGCAATCGATTCAAATATACAAATTATTACATTGAACTCGACACATATAAATAAGTAGTTAAACCTATTTTTAGCCGATAGGTCCTAAGTTTAGATCAAAAATTCCAATGGGTATTAGATATGTGATTAGTTACCCAAATTCGTAGTTTTAATACTATTTCTATAAAATTTAATTAGACATTATTATCAAATTGACTCAAAACATGTTGAATTTATTGATGATTTATAAATAGTACCCAACCCAGAAAAAGTCTTGGTTGCGTAACATCCGAGAGTGGACCGGGATAGCGAATTCTGCTGAGCTGTTCCGCAGAGCTAAGGACAAGAAGGACTTGAGCATGTTAATCGCTAACCTTCACTAGTTGGAGAGGCACCTTTAGAAGAAGACGCAACCCATATGAATAAAGTTTTTATTGAAGGATATTTTCTTTCAAGGTTGAGGATAAGAAATTTCCACCCAGAAGACGCTGGCGTCTACAGCTGCCGACCGTCAGGTGGTGGTGGCAATCTGAGTGTGGTCATCAGGCATAAAGTGGACGACAACCAACATGATCCAGGTTCGATGATTTTTACATTTATTCAGACTTATTTCACCCAATCTTGGTTTATCGTTGAATACTTTTAAATCATTACAAAATGTTTTATATCCTGTAGCAAGATTTATAAGTGTAATATAAATAAAATCGCTGCAATATTTTAGTTTTACTTTACTTAGGTATATAAAGATATTTATTGCATTCCATATTTTAATAATAAATCACTTCATTTTACTTTTTATGAAATAACAAACAGTAGTGTTTTGTTAAACTTGACTATAAAATTGATACAAGAGAATATTTATACTATTTATCATGAGGCTGGAATCTTTCCAATTCAAATATAGCAAAAACAATCGTGATACAAGTTCGGAATCTTCAAGAATTTGCTCTAAACCCTGTCTTTGGCTGCACTCTCAGTTATTTCCATATCGACGTCTTTATTGGCCATCCAGATGTGTAAACAGACCGGATTCAGCACTGCTTCATATGTGGAAACATTATCTTTAACGCGCAGTACATTTCCGAATGCATTTCGGCAATTCGATCTTGCGTTGTTTCCTGCGGTGGTTTTAGTTGGTTTACTAACATTCCTCTCAACATCGTTAGCTACGTATTATTTTCTTAATTGAGTTATTACTTTAAAACTTATCTTGAATATTTAAACACTAGAGTTGCATGAGTAGTTAATTAATTTACCTGTTATGTTTACAGAATATCAATCAGATGGCGAAATTAAAAGAAACACGTCGTTCGAAGAAGATACCATTAAATCACTAAAAGAATATACTGAAAAAAGAGACAAAAATAATCGGTTGGCAAGAAATCTAGTCTTCCAAGATGATAATACGAATGAAGATATTGAAAATGTAGATGAAGTTAACGAACCTCTTGGGAAATATCATCCGAAGTTTACAAACGAAAGAATGTTCCTTCCCAAGACGAAGCCTGTCGGCAGCACGGTCAGACTGAGATGCGCAGCTGAAGGTAATTTTTGTCATAAACTTATTTTAAAGGCCATTAAGAATTTAGAACAAACCAGCTATTCCCTTGATATCAAAGAAATGTTTCACTATGAAGTCGTTAAAATCTTGATTGCCTCACAATCATATTATAAAAGTATTATGAGCATTTTAACATATTGCTTCTGAAATAACTATAAATAAAAAGAAATAATAAATAAAAGTCTTGATGATCTTTTCTGATATTTTCTTGAACTAAAATTTTTGACAATTCCCCTTTATATAACAAGATTTTTAATTGGAAGGATTTCATTGTTCTTATGTTCAAAATGGTTTCCCGCTTACAGCAGTAAATAAAAATACTAAAGCGAAAAGGTTAGTAAGAAGGAATTTAATATTATTATTTGTAGGTACCTACCCAACAAAACTCTTACTGCGTAAATAAAGATTTTGAATTTGAACATAGGAAAATAGAATTTCATGTGGAAATATGAAATAACTAGCCGCGTTTATTTTAGGACAAAGATCTTTGTAGCTGTAACATAATTACGTACGTGAAACTAAAAGCATTTTTACGACGGTCGTAAATTTACAGGGAATCCAACTCCGAACATAACTTGGAGAAAAGATAAGGCGGTCATATCGAGGGACCCTGAACCTGAGTTTATAAAGTGGTCGGTGGAGTTGGAAGAGCTGACGACGAATGATGAGGGGAACTACACTTGTACTGTGTGCAATGAGCTGGGTTGTATTGAACGTGACATTGAATTGTTTATCATTGGTAAGATTTAATTGGAGTATGAGTATTGTTTTAATTGTTGGTTTATTTATTTCATTGTATTTATTATATGCGTAGACAAAAGGAGGCTTATTGTCAGTACTACTAGAGTAGTTAGTCATTTCTAATTAAATTAATGACTCGATTGCAAAATCAAATCAGCCGGTGGCTATTCCAAAGTTTATAAATGTATATAAAATCCCGAGATTTACGTAAAGTAATAATCCATCCAAATATTTCCAAAATCGTTTCCCCTAATTTCGAAACAAAAAGCAGCCTACGTTCTTTGCCTGGTTCTACTTACGCGTATACCAAATTTCAATCAAAATGCGCTCAGTGGCTGATGCGTAGCTTAGCAAATATCCAACCACACATACTTTGAAACTAAACAACACTCTGAATTAAATTATTTATATTATTATGTATGTATGAGGAAGATTGCAGCATTATATTTCTGGAAACCCTAATGAGATAAACATTATTTTAGATCTACATACGCACGATGTTGACCTGAACAGGCCAATCCCTGAAATACTCGCGCAACATCGAGCAGTAGATGATAATAACACAGCAGTCAACATGCGAGTAGCCAAAAATGTTAACGTCAAAGATGACGATACTGAAGATAAAAATGATAAAGATCATCACACCTATGGAGACGTGGATAATTCCACAACTATGTATGCACCAAGGTTCAAGCATTTGTCCAAAATGTATGCTGCTGAAATCAAACCGGCTGGAAGTACGATTAAGTTGAAATGCGCTGCAGAAGGTATGTCTATTTGTATTGTAAATGTTTTTTTTATTTACAAATAAAGCTTAATGCCCAAAGAAGAACTACGCCCAAAAGATGATACATTGCAAATAACGACGATCTATATTTTAATACTATAATATTTGTAGGAAATCCTACGCCCAATATAACTTGGAAGAAAAACGACGAAAACATTACCAGAACTTACTTCAGGCCGGTTTATGGTAAATGGTCGCTGACGTTGGAAGAGATGACGAAAGCAGACGATGGAAACTACACTTGTATCGTCTGCAATATCTTGGGCTGCATACAACACAACGTGGAGGTCTCTGTTATCGGTAAGTGTTTTAATAGATTAGTCACAGGTCCCAGAGTCCCGAGTCAAGATTTTCTAAATCTTTGTATTAATCGTACTGTCAAACGTTAAAATATTTTTTTAAGGTAGCAAATATTCTTTAGTCTTATTAGTTGTAACTTTTTGTTATAAATTTTAGCTTTATAAATATTTGATGAAGGAGGCAATTTCAAACCACTCCACTTACATGACAATTACTTACTAATTTCTCATGTATGAGCCAATTGCAAAGGTCGAAGAACTGCAATCTCAGAAAAACCTCTTAATCCCATAGAACGCTTTCCCGCCAAGCCGTACATTCGAGAAGGCTACCCTGGCAACAAAACGGCAATCATGAACAGCACAGTTCTGTTATCCTGTCCACCATTCTCGGATTTGGAACCAGAAGTACAGTGGTATAGACTGACTAACTTCTCCGCAAATAACGGGGAAGTTGGACCCATGGATGCGCCCATCCCGCCAGGATACCAAACCGAGGTCACTTTCACTTTGGTGATGGATCATTATGGTTCAACTAAATGTGGTTAAGAAATTTGTTGGCTAACAAAGATATGACTTGTAACTTTTACATTTGTTTATAGAAAATATGAATAGGTATCGGGTACTTGTTGAAGGTGTAATGATGGTGTTGGCTTACCTTTGTTACATTATGAATAAATAATAAATCATCAAGGTATACTAAGAGACCAGTTTTCTTTAGTTCCTTGTGAATTAAGGTAATAACGGTGATGGCTACATAATATAATGTTGTTCCTAACCCAATATAATGCAAATAACCAAAAAGTTGTATAATTTTTACGATGTAAATAGTATATAAGTTAACATTTTATAATTTCAGGTTGGTGGAAGATGTAAAATGTATTTAGTTAAAGGCAATCATAGATCTTATGGTTTCGGTAGATAGTGTAGCTCTAATTGACTAAATATTATGGGCCTCTTCATTTTTAGGGTTCTAGTATTTTGTGGAAAATTACTCTATTTCAGCAAAAGGATTTATTTCTTTTTGTCTGTATTTTAGTTGAATTAAAATAAAAATTTAACTTCTCTCGTGGTTCATTCCGTGAAAGTTTTATTTTATTTTTCTTATAAATCAGATCAAGTACTACATAACTTATTTCTATTATAGAACGGGTATACGCAAAGCCAGTGCTGACGAAAGCCATACTGAACCAAACAAGATTAATCGGAGAGGCTGCGGTGTTTAGTTGTCAGTTCCTCTCTGATCTGCACCCGTTCATCTACTGGATGTACTACCGCAAATACGAGCACATGTTCTATGATGCAGACGATAACGCCTCTCAGCCTTACTCCAGTGATCAAACTAAGTTTCCCATGATGGTGAGGGTTGTCACTAATGCATGTGGTGTTACAGCATGTTTTGTTTGCAATCAAAATGTGTGGCTTTTTATGTTTGCATGATATGAATGTTAAGGCTTTTACTCAAAATTATAACATTTTTCTGGTTTGAGTTTTGATATTTGGTGATTTCCCATTTGTTCTACATTAAAAATTACCAGAGGCAGGACCAAAGTGTGATTCAGAATAAAGTGAAAGTAATTTAGGTTATCAACTTGTTTATTTACCTAAGTAAGTACCTATATATTATGTGCTTTTATGTTGTGTGTGTTGTGCATTTGGTAAGATGTTCTTTGGCTATTATTAGAAAAGTTTTGTCGTGAGTGAATCTTTTGATTTATAGAATTTAGTGAATTAGTGTCAACGCATGTCATCTTCATCAAAAGCTGAACAAAAAAAATTAATCAATTTTTGAGAAGGACGTTTTTTAGCATTAGTAGTCAAAAATGTACAGCGTGTTGTGTGTGAATATTTTTATTAGTGCTTCTAGGAAGAGTTTTTAGTCTGGCTTCTATGTGATGCATCTACATGCTTTATATTCTTAGTTTAGAAAATCGTGAATACAAAGATGACCTTTTAAAATGATGCCATTTCAATGTTCTACAAGAGTTAATTAAACTTCCAGTCGGAAAACCCCGAGGACAAGCCGGAACAACTAACGATCTACAATGTGACCAAAGATGACGAAGGCTGGTACGTTTGCATCGCGAGCAACGCCCTCGGAAACTCCACAGCTATTGGATACCTCACTGTTGTTGAATGTAAGCATTAGCAAAAACTACTTAGTCATTGATGAGTATGAGTTGAGTCAAAAATTTGAACGGGTATGACTTATTTTCATGATAGATATCGAATTATCTCAATACCCTTTTCCCCCACCACATTGCTTAAGCCTTCCCGTAGTAAACGTTCACATTCCGTTTTTCCTCTTGGTATTTTCATCTATAACTATAACTACATACCAAAAATTTACTTGCGTATTTTTTAATTAAATGAAATAAATAAATCTTTCTTGTTTATAATATTAGTTTAAATAATGTGTATATTTTCTTTCGCTTAAACAAGTTTTAAATTTTCAGCAATGCCAGGACCAGAACAATTAGACCATGGAAACACACATTCCTTATCAATGTACTAACAGTAGTCCTAGGGGCTATGTTCCTGGTGGCCGCTGTGATAGTAGTGATGATCTTCAAGAAGCTGAAACGGGAGAAGATAAAGAAACAACTAGCATTGGAGACGGCGCGGGCGGTGATTGTGACGCATTGGACGAAGAAAGTGACGGTGGAGAAACCACAAATGAATGGAACGACCAATCCTGCGGAAGAAGCTCTGGTGAGGAAGATTTCTATTGTATGTAGCAACATAGAAAAATATTAAAAATTAACCAACATTCAACACAATTAACATAAACTGCGTTTGGATCACTTATTGTAACCGCGAATATATAAACCTCAAATAAATACAAATTGTGAAACAAATACCATGTTCAGATTAATCACTTTTATACACTTATTGGTTTTTACATTTATTTTATCAGAAATCACCATTCATTTAAATATATGCATATTTTTACATTCAGTTGATGCCAGTGGTAAAGATAGAGAAACAGAAACTCCAGCAAGTTCAAGGAGGCACGAAAAGCGATTCCATGATGATGTCAGAGTACGAGCTCCCTGTTGACATCGACTGGGAAGTGGCCAGGGAGAGCCTAGCCCTGGGGAAGGTGTTGGGAGAAGGGGAGTTCGGGAAGGTGGTTAAAGCTGAGTGTGTGGGCATCGTGAAGCAAGGCGTGCCTTCTGTTGTGGCTGTTAAAATGTTAAAAGGTTAGTCTGGAAATAGCGTCCAAGAAATTCTAGGTGGCGTGCATGTCATACCTTTACTACTAACTAAACTACTTACTGTAATTTTTTATGGATGAATCACTTACTATTCTTGCTATGAATCAAGAATGTATGTTAGGTGTTATCAAATTGGAGTGTGTTAAAGTTTCAGCTTGATTTTACAATACACACACATTGCAATGAATTGAATTGTTGAGGTTAATATTTTTTTAATTTATTAGTTTCTTTTACGTAGGTTTGTATTCAATATCAACAAAAAACTTTTTCTACGACAGTCTATTTTTACATACAATTACTAACAGGTAAATAAACCCTAAAACCCTGGGCTCCGACGCGCTGAGGATGCAGCCGGTAAAACGCTCAGATGAGAGAGAAAGACTAATAATATAATAAACCATTACAGAAGGACACACGGACGCGGAAATGATGGCGCTGGTGTCGGAGATGGAGATGATGAAGATGATCGGCAAGCACGTGAACATCATCAACCTGCTGGGCTGCTGCACGCAGGACGGGCCGCTCTACGTCATCGTGGAGTACGCGCCCAACGGCAACCTGAGGGAGTTCCTCAGAAACCATCGGCCTGGGAATAGGTTAGATATCTAAAAATATTATAGTGGCTTTTCAATGAGATTCCACACAGATAGAGACCATACTCGGACACGGAGAGTCCATACTCTCACTAAATGTGCTATCAGTTTTTAATACTTTATACTTGGCCTATTTGGAGAGTCCCCTTTCAAAAATATAGTGTGACTAGCTTTTGCCCGCGGCTTCGCCCGCGTGAATATCCCTCGGGAACAATGCTTTTTCCCGGGATGAAAAGTACCCTATGTCCTTCTCAGTACTTCTAACCATGGATCAAAATTTTAGGAAGATTGGCTCAGTAGACAAAGCGTGAAGAGGTAACAAACAAACAAACCAACAAACAAACAAACTCACTTTCGCATTTATATTAGTTAGGATTTTCCAGTTAATCATTGTGTCCATTCTCTTACTAAATCGCAAAATCGTGATATCAGTTTTTCCTAATTTACGCCTTAGAATGCCATTCTTTGTTTGGAAGTCGTCAATGGGTGAAATTATTATAATTACATTTGAATATTTCAACAGATATGAACCGTTACCGACAGAGAATGTAAAAGAGAAGAAGACTCTCACACAGAAGGACCTTGTCTCTTTCTCATATCAAGTTGCCAGAGGGATGGAGTACTTGGCATCTAGACGGGTAAGTTATTTACTATTCTATAGCTAATGAATCAGTCCCTATTATGTGAAGCGTTTCAGTGAAGTAAGATATTTTGAGAGCAGCACTTTAGTTAGTAAATCATTTTTAAGTATGTTAAGAAAAGGCAAGTTAGATTTTATCATTCCACATTATGACCACAGAATTAATATATCTAAGTACTATGTACGTACAGAAAGGAAACTCCCTGCCCCTCCCGCAATATAGCACCCCCACCCGTTCTTTTGCGGATTGGAACGCTATGAGTATGAAAACGTACACATTGACATGTTACTGACTTGTTCACGGATGTACAGTTTCATTTGTAGTAGTAGTAGGTGTATATGACGCCCCGTTTCTATGAAGCGCCCGCCCTGTATCATGACATGACTACAACCATTGCGTTGAGAAAAACAAGTCAAAAATGATTTCTTTAAATCCTAAATCTCTCCACCTAGGATAAAACTGATTTTACTTTCAGAGCCTATATCTATGATTCGAAAATTGACTCTGAACTCTTTTGCACAGGAATTTGCACTTGCTGCGGGCGTGACTTTTCCGAGCTCGATCATTACTTTTGCAGTCACTTGTATCAAAAACTACTATTTTAGTTCAGACTGATACCTACC
The DNA here is from genome assembly GCA_018467065.1 of Ephestia elutella. Lineage (NCBI taxonomy): Eukaryota > Metazoa > Arthropoda > Insecta > Lepidoptera > Pyralidae > Ephestia > Ephestia elutella. The sequence goes on from CM031570.1 coordinate 17,448,330, forward strand.
TATTACTTATTCCAGTGCATCCACCGAGACTTAGCAGCCCGCAACGTGTTGGTATCAGACAACTGCGTGCTGAAGATCGCGGACTTCGGGCTGGCGAAGGACGTGCAGAGCAACGACTACTACAGGAAGAAGACGGAGGGCCGCCTGCCCGTGCGGTGGATGGCGCCCGAGTCGCTGTACCATAAGGTGTTCACCACGCAGACTGATGTGTAAGTCATTTTTGTATAGTTGCTGTCACGTAAAAAGGCCGCTGGCAGAACATTAAGCTGCGCCAGTATACCCCTGCTATATATCGGTCAATGCGGTGAGCGGGGGTCGGGCGGGTCTCATCCGGCGCGCGCGATTGGTTCGTCAGTCGTACCGTACCCATGCGCAAGTTTCACCCCCTCCTCATACTACTAGTGGCCTTTTTGCGTGATGGGAAGTAGGTATATACACGATTCTTCAAATGTGTGTCCTTGCGAATATGAAGTCGTAAAGTAATAGGCAAAAGAGCGAGAGGCAAGCCGATTTGGTGGTTTGACGAATTATAGGCGGTGGCAGCAGCTAGCGAGAGATAGAGGTAGTTGGAGAGATAAGGGGGAGGCCATTTGCCCAGCAGTGGGAACTAATGGCTAAATAAAAAATTAAAACGTATTAGGCACCTACACTTCGATAGGTGACAGTTTTTTTCATTCCAGTTTGGTAAGCTTTCTTGCTAATTATGCAGTTTCTTTAAAATGTGGTCAATAAAAGAAGGAGTCAATAAGCCAGACTGAAGAGAGTTACGCCTGCCACCATATGACTAGAAAAGAACTCTTGCTTTGGATGTTATAAGGAATTCAATCAGTGAAAATTTTGCTTGCGTGAGTGGCTGATCGAAGTGGCGGATTAATCTTACAGCAGGAGTCAAAGTCAAAGTCAAATCATTTATTTTGTGAACATAGGTTTACATAGAGAGGTGTTATTATACATTTAAAATGAGTTCCTCTAGGTCCCGCCATAAGGCATACAAAATTTAAAAAAGTTATTAATTTACAACGTCAAAGATACAAATAACAATATTATTGAGAAATGATGTAATTAAATTAATTGAAATTATCATTTACGTATTCACTAACAGAATAATATGCTTTTTCAATCAGTAACTTAGATAGTTCCTTCTTAAAGGTTTTTGGGTTGTTAATGTTTCTTAAAAATTTAGGTAAATTATTGTACAATTTTGGCGCCATAGCATAAACACTCTTGTGTAGAAATGAAGTATTTGTTTGCACTAAATGTAGAGTGTCGAGCGACGTTGACTCTCAACCCGATGAAATAAATGAATATTATTTTTTACAAACAAAACAGTTTCACAAATGTATAATGACGGTAGAGTTAATATCCTTAGTTCCTGGAAGTATGTTTTGCAACTATCATAGGGTTTTAACTTGCATATGGCTCGTAGACATTTCTTTTGAGCTAAAAAAACATCATTAATCCTTGAGGCATTACCCCAGAATATAACGCCATATCTCAGGGTGGAGGCCACATACCCATGATATGCCGTAAGAAGTGTATTTTGGTTTGCTACTAACCCACAAAAAATTTCAATTTGAGTAGCAAATGCTACGAACCCTGCGTATTTTTGGGGGTCCTGGGCGGCAATTTAAAAGCTCTGTGTGTTTGATGTACCTATGACGTTTTTTGGGGCATCTTATGGGCTCCACGCAAGCTTAATCCGGTACTGCGAAGTTTGTTTTGTTGTGTTTAATAAGTTGATTTATCAATTTCCAGGTGGTCATTTGGCGTTTTACTCTGGGAGATAATGACGCTAGGAGGCACGCCGTACCCGACCGTGCCCGGCCAGTACATGTACCAGCACCTGAGCGCCGGACACCGCATGGAGAAGCCTCCTTGCTGCAGCCTCGAGATGTGAGTCTGCTTGTTTATGTTATACTAGCTGCGTCCCGGAGCTTCACTCCCTTGTGGATTTCGGGATAAAAGTACCCTATGTGCTATTCCCGGTGTTTTTCTAACCGTGTATCAAATTTCATCGTAATCCGTCCAGTAGATTTTACGTGATTGAGTAACAAACTCCTCACAAACTCACAAATTCACATTCAAACTTTCGCATTTATAATATTATAAGTACTTAGGATAGTAAGATTTCTGGAAGACTGCAAGCAGTTATATGTCAGCGCCATCTGTAGGTCTACGAAATCATCTTTTCGGAGCTCTAATATACTGCAAATTTGACGAAGAGTGTGAATTATTTATTTGACATCGTCGGAGATTCCTCGTTCCTGGAGACTCAATTCGTAACCTGCAACATAAATAAATTTTTAATCAAAACAGTCTTTCAATCCACATTTAATCCCCTTAGACAATCCGTTTCTAGTACGGCCGCTCGATGGCAGTAGTCAGTGACAAATGTGTAGACGACTTGAATAAAATCTGACATCAGTCTTAGTCATAACATGGTTATAACACATATATATATATATAAGGGTTTGAACAAAACAAACCCTTACATGCCCTTCTTTGGTTAGGTAATAATTAAAGTTTTTATTCCAGTTACATGCTGATGCGGGAATGCTGGTCCTTCTCCCCCGGCGACCGGCCCTCGTTCACTGAACTGGTCGAAGACTTGGACAAGATCCTCACAGTGACCGCCAACCAGGAGTACCTGGACCTAGGTCTCCCGCAACTGGACACCCCACCTTCAAGCTATGACGGTTCTGGAGACGAAAGCGACAGCGAGTTCCCCTTCATCACGAATAGAATGTGAATCGTGACACACTTTGCCACCAGAGTGCGCTGAGAACAAATCTGACATTTGATTTTGACAGCTAATGTCAAATCTACCAACGTCATTGCATTTATTGTTTTAATGCCAACATCTGGTAAGAGGTAATTTGAACCGAAGTTTTTTATTGAAATTGCTTCCTGAGTCTGGATTGAGGTCTAGATTGACTTGGATGAAAACTAGTCAACTACATTACCTATATCGTCGTTCACAGACTGAAATTGTTGAATAAAATCAACATGACATTTTAATCTAGCGAGTCTAGAGAGTACGAGTTAACTTCTCGTAGGAGCGTAGATGCTAACATTTACGCATCGCCACGCCATCAATTAATTTGGAGGCTATTATTTGTAAATATTCTAATCCTCGGGACATTTTGCTGTAAAAAACACCACAATTAATGAAATTTTTGAAAATGAAAAAAAAAAAAATTAAAACTTAATTATTGAATTTTTGAAAATGATAAATTAATTGTTTCGAAAAATTTTAAGATTCGTAGAAAAGGTACTGTAAGTATTTAAAATTAGTCACCAATAATTAAAATAAAATATATGAAATAGTTTGGCACGCTGTATGTACATTGTAGGTAGGTATCCTAAGGTACATATCTATTTAATGCAAACTTTACACTGATTAGTAAAATATTATCTTTTTATTATGAGATTATTGTAGTATTATTATGGAATACAGATCAACATCCCACCTTTTAGTCGTGTGTCCAGAATTTGGAATATTATGGTGCCAAATTCTGTGGTGCCTATACTTATGTAAGTTCATAAGGTGTGGCCACAAGGCTATGGCATTTTAGGCACAAGTATTATTTATTTTATTTAACAGAACTCTAATAATGGTACGTATACGTTTAAGGGTGATGATATCGTATAAATTAAGAATGAATCTTAGATACAATATTGAAAATCGCAATCATCTTTGAAATAAATCATTCAAAGTTTACTAAGCACTACTGGTGACTTTCTCTCTGGTAACAAAACTCCCCGGGAAGAAACCCATCTCTGTTACTTAGTGGTATTTGTCTAAAATACGTACCTACCCTTATTTTAGGTAAAAATTCTTATTTGTCCTATTATGTTAACAATCTTCACAGTAATTTTTGTGAATTTTGTTGAAAATAAATTAAATATTAGTTGAAACTTAAACATTCTAAAGTAAAACATTTATTAACCACGAAAGTAATTTTCTGAAAAGCCTATTTTAATTTATATTGTTCTAAAATCATAAAAAGATATAGTCAGATTATTTACATAATAAGATAAGTAGGAAAAAACGGACTATAGACATTTAGTTTTTAATTTTGTATTGTATAATGTTTTTTTTTTACAATTTATTTATACATACATTAAGTTTCACCAAAAACTGCAAACAAAGTATTGCATAATATTATAGAGAACTTGGAAGTTCAATCGTGTAAATATGTTAAGGGCATACTATAATAGTTGCTAGTGTGTATCTGTATATAATTATTTTTGCGCCAAAGTTTTGTATTATACGTGTACCTATGTGTTTTACTTGTAATTTTTCATGTATTCAATTTTTTTAAATTGATGTCATTTATTATAATTATTTAGTATCTAGTCTGCTTACAAAAAACTATATTAGATAGTAAATCAATTGAATATTACCAAGTATTATATCGCTATTTCAAAATGAATACATTTTTTATGAAAAGTACTTGTAAGTAATTAAAGCTCTCTTATGATGAAAATTCCTACCAAAACAGAGCTATAATGTCTACGAAGATAGAATATTATGTAGGCAGATAGGTTTTATATTTTTTACAAATTTTACATCTGAAAATGAGTGTTGCCGCTTATAAATCTAAAGAACATCTTAATACCTAAGTATTTAAATCAATGAAAACTTGGAAATTTGATTTTTTTTTTTGGAACAAACAGAATGTAAATAAACATTTTTTCTGGGTTGCATTTTACCACCAAAAATGTACTTAAATAACATTATTATTAGCGATTATAACCGAATTTTCATACAAACAGAGTAAATAATAACAATAATTAAAATTGCTGATCTCTTTTCAAGATATCTGTTAAAAAGAGGTCACTTTGTAGAACAATATCTACTCTCTACGTTGACTTTAAAAACTACGCTATTCGAAGTGCCACTCTCATTTGGTAGGCTTCGAATTGGTAAATGTTTTATAAGGTTTAATTTAATTAACGCTGTTTTTATATCAAAACTGTTTCTATGATAATACGGTATAATCTATATATGGATAGTTTTATGTAAATATTATTCATAAGAGAAATAATTAAAAAAATATTGCTTAGGTGATATATTAGAAAATTATTACACCTATGTTCTCGTATTCGAAATTATTTACTTCACATAAGTAATATTATAAATGTTTGGCGAAAAGTTTTCTGTTTGTATATTTGATATGTCTATTGAAGAATGCAGAGTAAATGTAGTGTATGACAATAAAGTGCTGAGAAGTCAAGTTACTGTCTTTTTTATTAAAACACTTTTGGCTTAAAAAGTTAAACGAGCGCCATCTACATTTCTGTTTCAGAATCTAAAATAACAGTGTACCTTTTCGCCTGCGATAGCACATATGATGCGGGCTAACTTGCTTTTAGTGTTTTATTTACCACAAATAGATGGCTGTATGCGTTCAAAGAATCGTTTGACCGTGATTTGAATCTATTTAATTTATTATTTCTTCCTCAACATTGTGTACAATTTTTATCTGATTCGAATTGTCATTGGCCAAAATATTAATTTTCTTTAGTTTTATTTCAAAATTCAGATTAGGTTCTAACACAATAAGAGAACCAACGGGTACATGTGTGTACTGCACGTCCTCAAGTTATCCTGCAGACCTCTATGCGGCGGTGTTAGCGACGAATTTGCATTGAATTTGGGTCGGTTGACGAGCTGCTGACCGTACTATGTATATAGCTTATTCGAATAAAACAACAAGAGTTCTATTTCTATTGATTCTATTTAATATTCGCAATATTTTGTCGATATCATTACATTACATACAAATCTTTATACAAAAATTATGCTAGTTAGTACATTTATAATTTTATTTACGATTCAAAATGTATACAAAATTCACTCTTTCAGAGTTTCGTCGTCTATCACAAGTCTAGCGATATTACAAGCGTTTCATTCGAGGAAGCATTGTCCACCAAATTTCTTTTTTTTTTAATTTATAAATTGTAAATTGATACCACGTAAATAATAGGGAACTGAAATTCAGAGAAGTTCTGAAAAAGTAATACATACAATTTTTTGTCGACAGAGGGCGCGCAGACCATATAAACAGATAATTTATCAGAATTTGATGGACCATAAATTAGTAACATAACAAAAATATTATAACCACAAATAAACTATTATAGTGCGTAAAACAATTTTATCACTTTTAACTTAATCGCTACAAAGTTAAAACTTAACCTAAAACCTAAATTCGTATAATACTTGTCAATTTCATTATTTGGTAAATTTCATTGTCTGCCTCATAATAGAAGTCCATAAGATAGAAGTCAAAATAATGCAGTCATCTTCATAAACATTTAATAAAATGTACACGGGTATAGTTATAGTCCCATAAAGTTATATTTGATTTCGAATAGTATTCAAAAACTGTATAAATAAAACATGCAACAAGATCTGTTTTTCCGAAATTATTTTAACAATATTTTTACTATGCCTTTAGCAAAAAATTTACGATAAGCTGACTTTCTAAAAAAAAATCTCGTTTCAATGTTTTTAACATAAAATGCTTCTATTTTATACAATTTGAAACGAAACGACTGGCACGATTAACATTACTAAACTGTGATATACCTACATTTTTGGTCAACATTATAGTTATAACAAAAGTTTATAATATCGGTTAGTCACGTCAATAAATAATATAGTCAATGAAAGAAATTAACTGATCAAAAATTCAATAAAATACATAACATATTTTCATATAAAATTTTCGTAATTTCCGGACTGATCCCATTTTTGTATGACCGGTAATGGGTCGAATCGGAATGGAAAATATTTAAAAATATAACTGATAGTGTTAGGGGATCCGAATGGAATAGTAGGTAGTACATAGGCTATTAGTCACAAAGAGTAGTACGGTGCTCTTAAAGATACAAACATCACTTGTTTTGAGAAGCGTACGACGTCCAAAACATACAATATAGGTAATATTTTGGCTATTGTCTGTCACGGTTGTATCAAAACGATAATTATCTTTGTTACGTCGAACAAAGGGATTATTAATCTTATATGTCAATTTATGAATTTATATTAACTGCTTTATAATAATATTAATGCACCATTAAGGGTGACATGGAACCACTGCTTTGATTGCGGTTTAAAACCGTTATATTTAAAAAATATATCTTATAAAAAGAATGACAGAAGAATTTTGTTACATTAATTTTAAATTAAATGTAATCATTAAGCCACAATAATCTGCTGCGATTAAAGGAATGTTATCCATACAACTGTTTAATATAGAATTTATTTCTTCACTTCACTTTTTAGTTTTATGGCTCCATCGTTCAGCCTACAAAGATCTTTGAGCACCAAGGAATTCCGCGCGCGGAACGGAAGAGAAAAGGAAAATTTTGTTCATCATTCATTGTCTTTAACGTTTCATTTTGACAATTACTCAGAAAATCCAAAATCTTGGATAAAAAAGCTGAATTGTGTCTTCTATCAAGCCCTGCAAAAATATTGCAGGTGTTTCATTAATGGAATAATTTCTACTAAATTTATTATACGTCTGCTATTTGTAGTCATAAATAAGTTGTATTCGTCTCTTCAGTTTGAAATCGTCAAATAAACTCATGTCTAACCTGCAGGTCATGACAACCGGAAGCAGGTCAAAAGATTTGTACCGTCATACATAAGCCGCAGTTTACATTCACGTCATACAGAAAATCCAAAGCACGGTCGAAGGACCAACTTTCACCCACACCTATCACATATTAACACAGCGTAATTTCTTCTCTGGCACTCTCGAAGCGAACTGGAAGCTTGGAACCACTGCCTTTTCCTCTTTTTCCTCAACCTTCTCTTCGCCCATCAAACTCTTCAAACACACCTTCATATCAGCCGCGAATTTCTTAACCAACCTCTCTAAGGAAAACAAATGCTCGTCTAAAGCCTCTGGGATCTCTTCCCTCATAAAGTCTGCTAACCTTAACAAGTATTCTACGTTAGATCCAGATGAGCCACGGCAATCTATTATCTGTTTCGCTATGTCTGGGAGCGGCGCCGCGCCAAGCCAGTGACGGTTTTCGGGCACGGCTATGTAAAGCAAAGCGTCGCATTTATCTGTAAGACTGTGACTGGTGGTGGGGGAGAAATCTGGGCGAGGGTAGAAGTAGACTGTGTAGGTTCTGTAGCCGCCGAGTTTGCATTCTCTGGTGCTTAGGTAAGGCAGTGCCGCTTTGTTTTCAGCGGACACTAGGAACGCTTTGCCCCATGTAATGCCCTGCAAAGATAGAAATAATCAAACATTAGATAAATCTGTTAGATTGACCAAAATAGTAAGACTGGCTTCCACGTTCTAGCCACCTGACCATTGGCAAGTTAAGCAAACAACAGATACGTGTTAATCATATGTTTTCGGTATCAATTACAAAACAAAACAAATTAAAAATATTAACAATAATATTGTCTTTGTTAATGAACCACTGTCGAATTTTCTGTGAGACATTACTGTTGATCGAGAAGTTTTGTTTATACGTATTAATTAACAAGCAATATTTGCGTTTTTACGATATAAGCTGAGTAGGATATACAATAAATACATTAAAAATCCAAACATTGAAGTCAATGCAGGTTTTTACATATAAGTATCAAGATAACTAAAGGTCCTGTTCTTAGCTAAAAACGCATTATTTGTATATGTTAGAATGTCCATGTTTCGAAAGTTAGATAAAGCCACCTTGGCTTGGTCGTGTTATCGCGAGATAGCTGTCGCCAAGTTGGGTCAGATGACTTTTGGCGGCTGATAACTTACAACTAAAGTATCGAAAACTAGATTTTGCTCGCTGCTTCTGCCTTTATTTATGTTTTTATTACACGACTGACCAAAAAGGAGTGTTAGGTTTTCAGGGTTCATGTATGATGTATGTATGTAACTTTATTCCTCCATAAGTCCTAAACGGCTTAACAGATTTTGATGTGAGAGGTATTGTTAGATTCCTTGCATAAGCCCGAATGACATAGGCTATGTAAGTTATCAGTCGTGTTTTTTATTTTTAAATAATTAGCTTGTTGATCCTGCAATTCATTGTGGTTTCTTGATTTTACATTAAAATCACGACAATCATTTACATTCGTTAAACAAGGTAATAATTTAATACTTATTATTTTAAGTTTTACTGCCAACATTCGGGGATTTAGAAGAACTAATACTCACTCTACCTACCTACCTATTTTATTTATTTATATATTTGCCTTATCGCCAGACGCTTTGCGATTTGCTTTACATGATTGCTATCTTTGACATTATATCAACATATTTAGATCGAAGGCGCGTGGCGGGTGATGGTCGTCATACAACCACGCATCGAACGCATGGCGGCATATTTTAGTATTCCTAAATTTAGATTTTGTGCGCACGATTTTTTTTGCCTAATTTTACGGCCCTCATCTTGGTAATTTACGAATTCAGAATTAGATTTTGCGATTTCAGAATACAATAATAAAGAATTTTAAACAATATTTATTAATTTATTTTAGTTTTAATTTTATTTATACTACTAATACGAGTATAATAAAGCTGAAAAGTATTAACGTTCTAAATCTAATGTCATTTTAGGAAGAGTTGTTGTCGAGGGATCCTGAGAAAAGTTAAGCTCAATAAATTAATATAATATCATAGATTAAAATAGAATATTAGGGGGTGGATATTTATTATATTATGAATACATAAATAACTTGTTTTCAAGAGAAAAATCTATTTTATCAATAATTAATTATATAAATGAGTTAGATCTGTAATTCTGTAATCTGTAGTTCGGTCTGTAATGGTAATGGAACCAATGAAAGAATCTATAATAATTACATATAACGTATTAATGAGGGGGACGGCGCGTACGCAGTCCCCACTACCAAAAATTACGCGTCCGAGTTATCCACATTAGGGATAATCGCAGGGGTCAACCCAACCGCAGTGCAATGGAGGGGCCTCGCCCTGGGGGAACCGCCTTCTTGATCACGGTATCCCCTACGCCAGGTAAGTATGCTTCAACCAACTCGCCCGGGCTTTATATACGACGATTTGAAAATCTCCATAGCGCGTTTTAATTTCGCACGTATTAGCGCGGCGCCATCTAGCGGCAAAAAATGAAAGTAGATATTTTTTATTTTTTTTTCTTTGCTGGAAGTGGGTATTTTTATGAAGATTTACATATTTTTTGTTTAATATATTATATTATGTTGGTCAATACTGTTTTAAACAACAAAATTGTTCCATGTGCTCATCTTGGTTTAAAAATAATCACTACCGGTATTTTATTACCCGGGCGGCCTCAAAATAGGTCAGGGTTTCGCTGAATATTTCAATATATATGACTAGCTTGTATTTTTTCCTAGTTTTCGAATATGTAGGAATTGTTCGGAATTCCAAAAGAATCAAATTTATTATTTCAATTGCTTTGATTCCGTTATTTTAAATTGGTAGTTTTTGGAACCAGAAGAGAAAATTTCCACTATGCATACCATTTGACTTATCTTCCTTTTTGTTTGTATTTATATTTTAGCAATAGTAGTATTTTCCTCTCTATTTTATTTACTTACGTGTTATACAACAATAAGTGTTAATTAGCAAAAATGACAATTTATTAACATGCATGAATAATTTTTGTGTGTATAAAAAATTCTTGTAGTTTAAAGAGTTTATCAGTCAGGTTCGTTTTGCGATGACCTTAATCGTACAGTGCTTCCTAATGATAATGGGGACAGAACAGAACAAAAACTATATTGGTGTTAGCCAGACATGGCTTACTTTCACATTTAATTGGCAATGAAATTAATGGATACTTGAAATTTACTGCAGCATAAACAGCGTTGAGTTTAACATCGAATTCTACATGAACATCAGTCTGAATCATCGTATTTAACAGCATTTTGAAGTTTTCATAGAAATCAATCTTTGTTTGAATTAATACTTTAATTTGAATTTCTTAACTGTCTCTGATTTCTTAATATATTTCAATCATTGCTGTATAGGATTCTATAATGTTTAATTAAATACTTAACCCTGATAGTGTGCTGTGATCTTATTCAGTTTTCTCAGCCTCATTACTTGACCTTACATTTGCGATAGCAGTTGTTCAATTATAATAAAACAACAATGATTCAGCTCTATCATTTTTTTGTGCATCTGCATTCGGTTCATAAATGTTTAGTATTTCCTGATATAAGATAGATTTATCTCTCCTCAAAATCAGACATTGCTAAATTGTCGTGGAAATATTTGTTTATCCATAAAGATCAAGCGAAGATTAGATAGTGATAACTGTAAAATAAACCAACATAGCAACAGACTGGAAATCCCTTGTCGATATAATACTCTGGAATGTTTTCTGTAAACTTTTTGACGAAGCGTGCTGCGGATATATTTCTATAGAGTTTTTGACGAAGCATGTTGCTTATAAACATTTGTGAAGATTTTTGACGAAGCGTGTTGCTGATAATCATTTGTAATAGATTATTCATTTGTATATTCATATACTCTGGAATATTTCCAAGTAGGTGATAATGCTACCTGTAGTTAACAAAGTGCAAATATCTACTTCTATTGTATCTTTCGCTTTGATTGCGGTATAGTTTGTACCCCATGTTGAAGATAAATCATTTCATATTCACATTTTCCGTTTGTGTTGACTTATAATAAACCTAGGATGGAAACAATGCGATTGTTGAGCTATGTGCCTAATTTCATCGAGAGCATAACAAAATAACATTCGTACAAACAAGCTTTCACGCTCGCAACGCGTGCTAATCACAGATCATTTCAATATTTATGTTATTACCGTCATTCTTTGGTATTTCGGTGTCTCTACCCTGATCAGAGTCAACATTGATTCTTCAAAGTTTCACCATTTACTCTTTATAGCGGTCGGAGTGTTTTTCCTCTTTAAAGCTTAGTTAGATGACAATATATTATAGTTGACAAAATCCTTAAAATTCTCCCCTAAGTAAGGTAGGCAGTTTTCTAGCAACAAGGACTTCCGCGCGCGGGTCCATGTTGCTCTATGGGAAGGAATTATGACGAAGACGAAGTAATTGATCAGTAGAAAACAAAATTGCAATGTTCTGTTTCTTTGCATTTGGAGGTATGAATTAAGTAAGGATCCCTAAAAAAGAAAACGAATAAGGAAGGATAAAGATCTGTTATTGTTTTATCTGTATTGTTTAAAAATATCAAGACTGCAGACGACCTATCGCCCATAGATAAGATAAATAATGTTAATGTTATGAAAACAGAGATAGTAATAATGGAGTAGAACTGTGGATTTAAGTATGTATAATGTATGTCTGCCTTTCCATTTGACAAACAAAACACCAGAGATCAATGGCACACAAGATAAGTATATACTTTATTTGAATCGTTAAATCAGTGTCCGGGGATAATTGTCATTTCAGACTATGCCATACCTGTGGCATTTTTTATTCTTTCATTTTCTATTATTTATTTTTTTAATAATTAGAAAGTACCTATATCGCAAGTTGTAAAAAGCAATAATAATTATGAGTATGCAAATCCTACGTATTCCTAGTTTAGGTGCGTTCAGCACTTTATTTAATAGGTATTTATAGAATGAGGCCGTAGCAGTCTGGAAATGTCAAAGTTGTAGGACAGCCGAAATGCTCGTTCGGGTAAACTCGGCCCGAGACGCCGAAATAACCTTCTCAATTAAGTTTTCACTTCTGTTATGTTAAGACCACACAAATGCCAAAAAACAACGTTTGATTATATCGTGTGTTTACTCTATTGCAAAAGAAAAAAGCATTCCTCAGTCATGATGCGGTTAAAAGAAGTAAAGAATTTGAAGTATTTCAACCCTTGCAAGTAGTTACTACAATTACAATAGATTATGCTATTGACCGGGCTAATAATGGCTCTTGTCTTATATCCGATGACCACAATAGATAATAAACAGATATATGTTATGCAAATGATAACTTTCTGAGGATGTCTGTTTCTATAAGAAAAATTAAAACAATATGTAGAAACTATCTGGACACTTCGAACATTGCGTGTTTTACATACTCTAAAATTAAACATTATAGAAAAGCGAATATGTTAATGAACTGCCATGTTGATAGATGATGATTGGAAGCATCCTCTGACAATCAAAAATCTTGTAATTATCATAAAGTATATGACGTAAGTATAAAGTGGAGTTACAGACTTTGAGACTCGAGATAAATACATTAATGTATGAAATGATTAACAGTAAATCGCACACTTCAGAGCTTCGTAACTACAAACAGAGGTAGCGGTAGAGTGGTCAGGAAGTCCGCCTGTGGCGGTACGCTTACGACTGTCCAAAAGGTCCCATATTCGAATCCCCTAATTGATGATATATCAACTAGTGTGTGAGAAGGCAACGGTAACATCACTATTATCATTACCAAGAAAGTCGTTGCATAATAGGATACAACTAAAGAAGACTACAAACAGTCAACTTCAAATTTGTTTATAACGTTTCTGGTTACAAATCAATCAAATTTCATTTGCAATGACCTCAGCACTAAAAGTGGAATACCCGTCACGGCTATTACACGCGATATTTCTAAATCTCGGATTATCTTGAACTGTGAATTAGGTTCTGTGAACAAATCAATATTTCCAAACGACTATAGACGTGCAATCTAGTAATGGAAATTCGAAATGAAAAATATTGAAATTTAACATGATTTTAGTTTTGAAGTACATGATAGAGTACTTAAGTGAGGATCGCGTCACTAAAAAATCAATGATAAACTTTAAATTGGAATTGAAGTTTTGGTGGATGATGTGATCTTATTTCTAAGTAACAAGTGAACCTTTGTCAATAAATTGTTTAAACTAGTAAGGCGTGTATGGTTGGTAGTTTCATATGTATACCACCACAAGCATCCGGTTAAGGAAATGTTACGAGAAAATCTGCCAATTGGATAATTGACTGCCTGTGTCGATTCAGGCAGAACCACCTAAAAGTCTGATAGAAAGTTGCTATGGAATGTACTTTAAGCCTGGACTTGGAGGATAAAGACCGAAGCTCACGTGAGTCAGCATGTGAGACCGGCATGCCGCACCGTTGCCAATTCGCAAATTGGCGGATGCAATTGCCGGCTTCTCTGTAATGTGACGCCGATCGTATTTTATTGGTATTGACACGTGGCATTGGCTCCTAGATTAGGTGAACAAGTTCAATTTTTTAATCAAATCATTTATTTCGCCTAATTGCATCGCAGATGGTAAATAGTACAACCACTGAATAAAAATCGCCTAAAAAGTTCTTGCGAGTTAAAGCAAACCCAAATAATGTGAGGAAGATGAATCGCAATTCATTGTAATTGGAAGGAAAAAACATCTCATATAAAAAGGGGTAAAGATGAAGGTAAGGATGAGCTGCAATACAACCAGGTATTTCATAAGCTCAAGTCAAAATGAAACAATTACTCAAATTAAATCATATAGCGATAGTAATTAAAAATAAACACAACGAAGCGTGTTACTGATAATAGTATGTATGTACTTCTTTTATTATGCAATAAAATTGTACAATAAATATTAAATACAAATAAAGAAAAGTCAAAATTATCTACATAAGCTGAATAATTATTTTAATTGCATTTTTACGTGCAAATAATGATATCTTTTTCAAAACTATATTATAAACAGAAGATAAGACAAGCCAACGATAAACACCAGGAATTGAGATTTTCGAACCACATGAAAGAAAATAAAAATAGAATTAGGATTAAAAAAAGCCCTTTAACCTAATAAGGCCATTTAAAATATCAATCAATGTAGCACAAAACACAAAAACAAACAAATCTCACGAATAATCAGCACAGCATCAAACTAATCAGCACGGGGTTCAATATAATAACATACTCGAAAAGAAGAAGACAAGATTTAATAAAGTCCTAGTTATTTGGAAGATCCAATTCGAGTCATCGCAGTAGTAGTGCTCATTTTAGGCAGTTAGCATCTCTAAAAGTAAAGATGAAAAACGTTGTATCGTAAAAAAAAAGAAAATAACAAAAATCTAAAAAATACATAACAAAATAATTTAAAAAAATTAATTATTTAAATATTGGTATTTGCGCTGCGCGACTGCGCGTGCTGTAATTCCATTGACAAAGGAGCAAACTGCGCGTTTCACATTCTACGTTATAAATCTAATTATGATACTCTCCACGTGTCTGTAAACAAGGTGTGTTATTTTATACTTAATCCTAAGGCGTAGAAATCTCTAAACGTGCCTGAAGGATCACACTTGGATGAATTTAACGCCATTTATGACTTCACTACATGTTATTAAGTCAGTCGCGTTCGCGTCTATCTGTGTTTACGAAAACTCAAAGTTTCATGCAATTTTTATTAATGGACGGGGGTGGTTTTTTTAACATTGTGATTTCCTAAGATCCCAGCCACACGCCTACACGGTAAAACTAGGAATAATCCTTATGATGTATTGAATGTGGTAAGTGATCTTCCTTAGTCACATCAAAGAAGCCAGGTATTTCCCTGAGAGCATCAGAAACTAAAGACTCAGGTTGGGATAAACCGAAAGCATAAAACCCCAACTGACCCACTGATAAGAAAGAAAAGAAAATGAGTAAGCTTCAGGTTACATCACAGAAATCCGAATGTAGGTTACACAGATCTGGTCATTCAAGGGGTTTTTTCATTGATGCAATATTTTACCTTGATGATTTTGTAAGAAAGGATACTGATGACGGAATACGGAATGTTATCAGGCTAAACCATTCCTGCGCCATATTGGAGCAAGTGACTTGATACTAAAGACTACAAGAAGTAGATGCTGTAAATATATTTTTTTAATAGAGATAAAATTTAAATTATAGACGTTTTACTGATGCAAAGGTTAAGTTTTAAATTAATACACAGTAAGTACTATAAATTACCCTAACTATATCAGTTCGAATTGCAGTTTCAGTTGCCTAATCTTTCGCAACCAATTGATTGGGACTTCCAATACTAATGTCATTAGAGGCATTTCGAAATTGCCCTTGTTACCCAATCGGCTTCTTTGTCATATTAACTTACCATTTGATTCATCTATTTCGGCACATTCCTGCATCTATTCATCGAATTGGATCTAATTATGTAGTTCTAATTTTGCGAATAGTTTCGTTATAAGTATGTAAATTTTCTTCTGAATTTGAAAAATACGGGTACACATTATTATATGTATTCCTCTCCATGTATTTTAATATAAACCCTAACATATTACTTAACAATGTGCATTCTTAATCACGTTTTTGTAATTTGCTTCGTTACAAGTGATCATTCACATTTATCACTTATCTTTATAATCCCCACCTAATGTAATAAATGATCGTGATATAAATTGATTCTAAAACATTACGAAGATTTTAATAACTTTTTCCAGTATCTAGGTTTATTATCATTATCGGATTAAGTTTCTGATTGTTTATGTCCTTTCCGTACACATCATTGAATAACAAACGTATGTAGGGAAGTGGCGGCACCTACAAGGCTCCCTGGTGACACTATTGTTTTCATAAAGTGAATTAACTATGGCAAAAATATCTCTACAAAGGGTGTATGCTAGCTATCCACCAATCCACTATACAGCTAAACGTGGCGGCTTTCGTCTCGCGACCACTTGGCCCTGCCTACCCCGTCAGGACATAAAGACATGCGTAATAGGTACTTTATTTTAACGTTTTGCTTGAGGTCCTAAGTTACCCACGTGAGTATGGTAGCTATTTACGCTACATGTTATTAACTATCAACGTTACAACTTTAAAGAAAGATTCATGGATTAACGACATCAATAAATATTTGTTTATTTAAAAAAAAGGCCAAGTGCGAGTCAAACAAGGGTAAGGGTTCCGTTTTTGCCTTTTGGGGTACGGAACCCTAAAAAGAGAAAGAATGTAACAATGCGGTTCGTTTCGAGTGATTTTTGACTAACCCCGAAAGCTATTTAGTAGGTATTCAATTAACGAATACCATTAATGAACATTGTATAATTAAGGTAGTACTTACTTCTGTGTCTTCCACAAGTGTTGCTACTCTGCCCGGCTGTAACAAAAATATTTAAGTTAACTTGTGTCACTGCATTAAATTAAATAGTACAGTCAACTGTATGTCATGTCACGCTAATTGCATATCTATGCTGTGGTGATAGAGGTGAATTTGGAATTAATTTAGATAGGTTGATCTGCTGTCGACTGTGGCAAATGACAGTGAAAATATCAACAAACTCTTCAACTCTCAACAACCCTTTTGTATGACCTATCTATTTGCACTAACAGACATCTTTCTTTTTATAACATATGGCGGCAAACGAGCAAGCGGGTCGCGTATTGCCATAATGTGTACCATCACAGACAGGGAGTGCTCTGTGATCGCACGCAATATGCTCTCGTACTTATAGAGCATACTGCTTACCAGTACAGAGCAACTCTGTAATATAATACTGTTTGCTCTAATTTATAAGAGCGAAATATATACGAGCACAGACAATTTTGGCTGCAGTGGTATGTAGAATGGCATGCTTCGTTATGAGCAAAATACATGCGAGTGCAGAGCAGACTCATTCTGTCTCTTTCGCACCAAGGATAGTTTGGTACATTCTTTACATTCTTTGCATTCTTCGCACTCTGGCAGTGGCCTTGGCCTAATTGAACGAGTTCGCACGCGTCCGTCAAATTAAAACAAAGTATTTGTTATTGTAATTTGTAATTTTAAGTAAATACTTTACGCACATAGATTAAATTATGCATGAATACAAGTTATAATATAATAAAGGAACCTTTTTTTGTTAAATTCACGCGGATGAAGTCGCGGGTACAGCTACTAATATTATAAAGAGAAAAGGTTTGTTTGTTTGTAATGAATAGGGCCCGAAATTACTAGACCGATTTTGTAATTCTTTCACTGTTGGGTAGCTACACTATCCCTGAGTGACATAGGTTATGTATGTACTACGGGCGGAGCCGGGGCAGGCTTGCTAGTTTATAATATTAGTGGGATCGTTACTGTTGGAAAAAACCTTTCATATACGATAATTTAGCCAATTTAGATTATGATTATGTTAATGTAGCTACTTAGAATAACACGTTCGCATTTTGTGTTATAAATATGCGAAAACTTTATACAGACTGTTCTGTATTCGTACGTAGTTTGCTTTAGAATATTTCTTATTATAATGAGCACAATGTAGTAGAGTACAGACTATGGGTGTCTGTACTAGTACACAGAATGGCATATACGCATGCGAGCAAACTGTATACTTATACAGACTGCTCTGTGTACGTACGCAGTTTGCTCATCAATATTTGTTATTTTAATGAGCACAAAGTGATCGAGCACAGAGTATGGGTGTCTGTACTGGTATACAGTTTGGCAATACGCAAGCGGGTCACCTGATGGTAAGCGATCACTGCTGCCCATGGACTACTGCAACACCAGGGGTATCACAAGAGTGTTGCCGGCCTTTCAAGAAGATGTAGACTCGTTTTTTGAAGGTTCCAATGAATGAATTTGAATGGTTCTTACTTCTATAACTTCGACAGTGAAACAGGTATTATAAATGCGAAAGTTTTAGGGTGTGTGTACACGCATGTGCGCGGGTGGATGTTTATTACTTAATTAGCCAGTGCCCGCGAACTTCGTCCGCGCGTAATTTAATATTTTAGGTTCTAAGTGACGGATCAAGATGAAACCTACGCCAGATTTCAAGTTAGACCTTCAATAATACAACAATGTACAAACATACAGACAGAAAGACAGACAGACAAAAATTCTAAAAAAATCGGTTTGGCTTCTATCGGCCCGTGATCGGCCCTATTAGTTATTTTTCTTAAATATCTCCTATGTAGGTACAGACACAGACCAGTTACAGTTTTATTATATGTATTGATATTGATGATGTATTGATGATATTGATATTGATTGATCACGCAAAATTAATTTTATGAAATTTGGAAGATACACTGGCAAAATGTAACCTCCAACTCCCACCCGTATGGGTAGGTACATCCCGGAGGCGCAGCTTAAAAGTTTAAAATAATTGTCATCATCTTCCACTGATCAGGATCAGTAAATACATTCTCTCATAATATCCGTCAAATCTATATTCACATCCGATATACTTATGCAGTTAGTCTATGTACAAATTTAGGCCTGTGGCTTTAACTTATTGCGCCTGTGGTTTATTTTCTGGTTATGCAAGGCAGATCTAGTCCAAGTGATCCGAAATTCAGAAATTTTGTCAGGACATTGTTAAGAGACACGCCTAGATCATTAAGATTTTCGTGACTCAGAATAAAAAAAACTGCATTTACACCAGCATGTGATTAATCTGAATATCTTGGCCAAATATCCAAATTCGTCACAACATCGTCACTTGAAAGTTTTATATCACGTGTTCTCTTTGCTGTCACCTCGTCACTCACACGGGCAAATTGCTCATTACCATTCTTGGCAAGTGCTTCAAGGTAATAGGATCTTTCTTCGTTACGTTCAGGTAAAACACCTCGATGTATGGCATCAACTGTTAGGTATTCTTCAAAATCATAGACTGATGTTGTAATTATAATTTAATCTTTTTAAACCATGATACCTGAATATAATTTGATAATAGACGATCGTGTGGTCGAAAAGTCAAATTCTCGTCCGATTCCCCTTATTCGTGTGCGTCACTTTAGTTTTTTCCGTTTATTACATACTGTCGTGTATAAAAAATAAAAAAAATAAAAAGTGTGTATTTTGGTGCGGTGTGCGCAGGGGTCTCCAACTATTTGAAGCGAAGACGGGCAATATCCCTGCGCAGTGCGATTATACACGAACAATTACTTTAGAGAGAGCCGGATGTAGTGCTCAGGATAGAGCCTCGTACTTTTGAAGTACAAGGACCTCTTGTCTAGTAAGCCTTAGGTCCTGGGAGTCATGGGCAGGGTGATATCATTAATACAATATGGTTGGGATAGAATATAGCATTTTATTCCATAAACACACTAGCCGCTGAGGGCGGGCACATGTTATACTAATACCAAAATCTGATAAGTCTTTGTCGCAATTAAAAGTTAAAATTAACATAAACCAAATATAAGGTACCTGGCCAGGTCCGTACACAAACGTCTGCGCGCACTTAGAACGTTGTTCCGTTCACCATTATGATCCGTTGGGTTCGAGCACTGGTGCTGGTCGCGTCATCAAAGCGGCGCTCCTGCGACGCTCCGTTGTATGCGAGATAGTAGACGCTGGCTGGACCTTCCGAGGTTTGCGCTGAGCCACTACAGGGACATCGGATCGGAGGCGGCGAGGCGGCCTTTGGAAATAAGGTTAGGATCCGTGTGTTGCACCTTGGGGTCGCCGACGACGGGGCCTGCGCCGTGGCATGCGGTTCACGGTCCGGGGAAACCGCACCCTCTGGCGATGGGGGGACACTCCAGGAAGCGCCAATTCATATGGCCGGGCGAGCACGTGGATTTCAACAGCTCATGTTCCCGACAACTTCGTGGCGGCGAATATCCCCTGTGTCCTTGCGCGTATCGCGAATTTTAAAGCTAAAGGTTAAACTATAGTCCCATAACGGGGAGCCGAGGGCGGCGAAAGTGAACAAACCCCAAAAATTTAATGATTTTGCTCAAGCCATGTTAGTCGCGGCGCCTACCCAGGAAGAGCCCGATCCCTCTCCACTCGATTTGACATTCCGCCTCGTCGCGCTCCATTTCGCTTACTTCGGACGCACGTCAAACCAACTTTTAAATATTCTTTAAAAGAACTAATGTTTAAATAAGGTATTTATTCGTTGAATATTATAATAATCTAAGTCGACGATATTAAAGGAGAATAATTAAAATTCTACAACAATCCTACCATGATTTCTTATTTTTTTATGATAAGAAAGGTTTGTTAGGACCCAGGACGGAACGTGTGTCACTAGCTGTCAATGTCAGACGTCCAACTCTGTAGATCTCAGTTGACAGTCTAATCTAATCATGGGAATGTTTTGTTATGAATGTTTAATTTTCGATATAATTCCGTAAGTACACAAAATCACGTCGAGTTGTTGCTACCAATGGTTTCGGCGTGACTCAAAGAACGTTTTGATGTGCGGGTCTCCCTGTTTTCTTAATAAGTATTGTAAAAACCACATATGAAGTTTGTGTACCGGTGTGTCACTTTCCCATTCAATTTGTCTGGAGACTAATGGATTTGAATGCCTGCTATTGTGATGCGTCGAGAGCCTATCATGCAGGTAATACGCCATAGGAATAGTATCCCAATATATCAACTAATTCACCTAAAATATGACATGCAAAGTTGACCAGTTAGAAATTCAAAATAATTCTGTAGTTATCACTACAATACTCCCCTTTTCGGCAAAGAGGTTAAGTCGTACTTAGCCGAAACAGCCGGGGTAACCGGAGAAAACATTCACCTATCCTACGGCAATATATTTCTAAATATAAAACTATCAGCTATATATGAAACTAACTTATGCTATTTCATATACATATTAAACTAAAATGTATGTTCTAGAGTTCTAAAACTAACTCAATTTATGTTGAGTGTCAGGAATACAGCGTCTGGCCAGACCGCTGCAATTCCCCTTCATTAAAAAAAATTATACTTGGATTTCTAATGAGATAATCGCAAGTAGCATACTAATAATAAAGAATTATCTAAAGTAATATAGTTCTTACTTATGTATAATAAGAAAAACTATTTGAGGTTTAATTAAAATATATGTAATCTAGCATTCCTACATAATTTACTAGTTAGTAATTAAATTGTAAACCTAATAAAGTCTTTAAACTAATGGAGAGCTCTCACATAAATTGACATTTAAAATGTATAGCCGTTGGGCTGACATTGTATAAGGGAAAAAACTTATTTTCCTTTTTTTCTCAAAAATTAAGGAGTATTAATCCATATCCTTATGTTTACTCTGGCGCCTAGAGTGTGTAGTTACAAAAGAAATTGGTTTTCATGAAAACGCTTGACAAAAAAATTTCACATGTGAGTCATGTCATATGTGAAAAATGAGGCCTCTAATTGGTTATACCAATCCAAAATAACAAAGTTCAAGATAAAAAAGTTGCTAGCTAGGGGACACACCTTGTGAGACTTTTATTATGTCCTTGACATGATATTTTCCAACTTTATCGGTTTCTATCTCCTGAAGGTCGTAAACAACATCCGAATGCTTCCTGACAACTTTACATCACAAAGCGCGGTGCTAGTTTAGCGGAGAAGAAATGAGCTGAACGACTGGTCATTTGAAGGTATTAACGAATTTGGAATGCCGCCTCTTTTTGGCAACATGCCATCCGTCATTATCTCCCGACCTTTAGCTAACAAAAATGGACCTTTAGCTAACAAAAATGGTGTGTGCCCGGTGGCAACATTAATAATGCTATTCAAAGATAGCTACCACTAAATAAATCAAAAAAACATTTCAGTACTTTATGTTCTGAAGTATTCCAACTACGCCTAAAATCATCAATTCTAAGAAAAATATCTGTGACGTCTGAGTCACCAGAAAATTTTAAATTCCACGACCTCAAATGGTCCTCCTTTAATATGTGAATAACGCGTTCGTCATCTTCCCTAGTCTCCGTAACATAGGTAGTCCTACCCATTGAGTTGGCTTGACGTACTAAACCGGGAGCTCCTAGTTGAGACAATGTGGGTTGTAACGCTTTAAGTGTGGAAGGGCCGGGTGGGTGGGTGTCAATTGCACCTCCCCGTGGTCGTGTATTAACAAATGAGGAAGTAGTAGTGGTAGGTGGTTTGTTTGCCTCCCCACTTACTTCGTGATATTGCTCTTCCCTTTCGCCGTCCGACATGTTGACAAGAATGTGAGGTTATATGTGTCAGGGTATGTAATAGGTTATAATAATTGATAAATTTCTAAATAGATACAGGTTACTCCCTGTCAATAAATATAAATTAGCTCTCAAATTGAGATTAAATAGGAATTATGGCTGAGCGCTATGCTTTTTATTCATAGCGAAGCCCAAATAAAATATTAATTATTATATTATTAATTATAATATTATTTAGTAATATTATAATAATTACTATGAATTGCAACCCTGTCGCATATAAACCTAACAAGCACTAAAGTATAATAACTTTACAGTCAATGATATCACCAAAATTTCAAAATAACAAGTAAGCGAGTTTAAAAAATTTAAAAACTATTTTTTAGAAAAAACTGCCACTCTCACAGGACTCAAAGGCTCAAAAATATATTAGTTCGGGCGCCATTGTCGTGTATAAAAAATAAAAAAAATAAAAAGTGTGTATTTTGGTGCGGTGTGCGCAGGGGTCTCCAACTATTTGAAGCGAAGACGGGCAATATCCCTGCGCAGTGCGATTATACACGAACAATTACTTTAGAGAGAGCCGGATGTAGTGCTCAGGATAGAGCCTCGTACTTTTGAAGTACAAGGACCTCTTGTCTAGTAAGCCTTAGGTCCTGGGAGTCATGGGCAGGGTGATATCATTAATACAATATGGTTGGGATAGAATATAGCATTTTATTCCATAAACACACTAGCCGCTGAGGGCGGGCACATGTTATACTAATACCAAAATCTGATAAGTCTTTGTCGCAATTAAAAGTTAAAATTAACATAAACCAAATATAAGGTACCTGGCCAGGTCCGTACACAAACGTCTGCGCGCACTTAGAACGTTGTTCCGTTCACCATTATGATCCGTTGGGTTCGAGCACTGGTGCTGGTCGCGTCATCAAAGCGGCGCTCCTGCGACGCTCCGTTGTATGCGAGATAGTAGACGCTGGCTGGACCTTCCGAGGTTTGCGCTGAGCCACTACAGGGACATCGGATCGGAGGCGGCGAGGCGGCCTTTGGAAATAAGGTTAGGATCCGTGTGTTGCACCTTGGGGTCGCCGACGACGGGGCCTGCGCCGTGGCATGCGGTTCACGGTCCGGGGAAACCGCACCCTCTGGCGATGGGGGGACACTCCAGGAAGCGCCAATTCATATGGCCGGGCGAGCACGTGGATTTCAACAGCTCATGTTCCCGACAACTTCGTGGCGGCGAATATCCCCTGTGTCCTTGCGCGTATCGCGAATTTTAAAGCTAAAGGTTAAACTATAGTCCCATAACGGGGAGCCGAGGGCGGCGAAAGTGAACAAACCCCAAAAATTTAATGATTTTGCTCAAGCCATGTTAGTCGCGGCGCCTACCCAGGAAGAGCCCGATCCCTCTCCACTCGATTTGACATTCCGCCTCGTCGCGCTCCATTTCGCTTACTTCGGACGCACGTCAAACCAACTTTTAAATATTCTTTAAAAGAACTAATGTTTAAATAAGGTATTTATTCGTTGAATATTATAATAATCTAAGTCGACGATATTAAAGGAGAATAATTAAAATTCTACAACAATCCTACCATGATTTCTTATTTTTTTATGATAAGAAAGGTTTGTTAGGACCCAGGACGGAACGTGTGTCACTAGCTGTCAATGTCAGACGTCCAACTCTGTAGATCTCAGTTGACAGTCTAATCTAATCATGGGAATGTTTTGTTATGAATGTTTAATTTTCGATATAATTCCGTAAGTACACAAAATCACGTCGAGTTGTTGCTACCAATGGTTTCGGCGTGACTCAAAGAACGTTTTGATGTGCGGGTCTCCCTGTTTTCTTAATAAGTATTGTAAAAACCACATATGAAGTTTGTGTACCGGTGTGTCACTTTCCCATTCAATTTGTCTGGAGACTAATGGATTTGAATGCCTGCTATTGTGATGCGTCGAGAGCCTATCATGCAGGTAATACGCCATAGGAATAGTATCCCAATATATCAACTAATTCACCTAAAATATGACATGCAAAGTTGACCAGTTAGAAATTCAAAATAATTCTGTAGTTATCACTACAATACATCGTACGCAAATAGTGCTAAGAAATTGTATCATCGGTTATGTTGTGGCTCTTGGTAAACCGTTGATGTAGAATATAAAAAGTAATGGCACAGCCCCAATACACTTCCTTGGCGAACACCACAGACTACCTGGGGTAGGTAGTCAGTGGGGAACAAAATCTGGGTTCGGCTCTTTTATTGTGAGGGTAATACATACATACTTCGAAGAGTTCACTACCCTAAAAGCAGTAGTTAAGTACCTACATACTTTCATTACAGCCCGTAATTCTAAAACATTTTTTCGACTTGCCTCATTATCTTCGAAAATAGTTTCACACATTTAAACAAACACATCCACAACGAAACAATTTGTAAAATCAACCTGGTAACCTCATTTCTTTACGGCCTATCTGGTCGTTGAACCCACAAAATCGCAACTGCGTAGTATTGCAAATATATCACGATATTTTATCTCTTTTCTCTTGGCAGCCTGCGTCTTTTAACTACTTTTATCTAGTTTGCGCACGTAAAATAGGATATGTTGTTTTGAATACATTCTAAGAAAACAATAATCAGTAAAGTCTAAGGTATAAAGTCCCGTATTATTCGTAGCGATGCATGTCCGAATACCTACTACTCATTTAAGTACCTAGGTAATACCTACATTAGTCTATTTGATATTTATCTATTTAAAAACAATTGAACGCTGACTGATTGTTATATATCACCGCGGAGACGAAACCGTAGAACGGAGAAACTTCAAATTTTGCAGGGTGATTTTGGTGAAATGGATCACTCGAGAAAAGCCAAGGGCAGAATGATATAGCTGCACCCTGGACAGGAGAGGCTCCTGTAGGAGTTACAGTTTATTATAGGTCATCATCAAATTATCATGTGACGTGTCCGTCAACGACGAATCTTGTAATCTCCGTAGAAGGGAACGGATATGGCTAGCAAAAACAAGCTTGGTTTTGAAGATCCGGTTGCATGGAGCACAGTGCAACTGACCTAAGTTGTTGTACGTGTAGGAAGGCATCATATATCATCATCATCAGCTTTCTGCTGCTGCTACTGCTGGGTATAAGCCTTCCTCTGTCTACGCTAAGCTTCTCTATTCTGGGCCATCATACCATCACCATAATCTGGGCAATCACTGGATTGGAATGTAAGGAATATTGCTGGCAAGAACTGTCTTGCCAGCAATATTCCTTACATCGACGACCCACATAGCAGCCAGATGTCCTACGGTTCGCTTCCCGTCTGTCGGATACCACTCGGTATCATACAACAAACATTAAAATCCGTCTAGTGTGTGTGAAGGAGTCATAAAAAAGTACAATTTCATACTGGACTCTATAGCTATATAATAGGTAATTTTTATCAGGGCTAGACAGATATCCACTTTCATTATCGGCTACAATGTAGTGATGGATGGCAATCTTGTGTGTACAAAGGCGAGTTTCAAAGGTTATTGAACGCTTTCCCGCTTTCCTCTGCCATTTGCTGTACTTTATATATGACTACTCATGTGCTCTGACTGACGCTCGCTAAAAACAAGTGTTTAGTATGTAAAAGCAACATACTCACTCGTACTACAGCTATCCTTCTGTACCTTCCTTTATTTTTAGTGCATGAGTGAAAATTTACAAAAAGAATTCTGAGACCAATTACTGATATGGCAGTTACAAACAAGTTAGTGGCATTCAACTATAATTGGTTTCACGGATTGCGACGCGAATGGTTAAATACCATACCGGCGGTAAATATCAATGGACAAGCAAAACATTCTTATAAAAAAGTCATTAAGAAATATGGATTTTACATTTTTATGTAAATACATGTATGTGTGTGTTGCCAGTAATGACATACGGAACAGAGACGTGGTCGCTTACTATGGGCCTCATAAGAAGGCTCAAGGTCACCCAAAGGGCGATGGAGCGCGCTATGCTCGGAGTTTCCCTGCGTGATCGAATCAGAAATGAGGAGATCCGGAGGAGAACTAAAGTAACCGACATAGCCCGCAGATTCGCGAAACTTAAGTGGCAATGGGCGGGGCACATAGCTCGTAGAACAGATAGCCGTTGGGGCAGAAAAGTTCTCGAGTGGCGACCACGAACCGGAAAACGTAGTGTTGGCAGGCCTCCCACTCGGTGGACCGACGACCTGGTGAAGGTCGCGGGACGCGCATGGATGCGGGCAGCGCAGGACCGGACATTATGGAAATCCTTGGGGGAGGCCTTTGTCCAGCAGTGGACGTCTTTCGGCTGAGAGAGAGAGATGTAAACACATTAAGTTTCATGTCCCTTAAAAAAATGTTACTTCTTCTTCAGCCTTGCTAAAATGTTACTTACTTACCTTAAAAAAAATGGTATGGTTGTATCAGCATAGTTTGGATTATTAAAATAAAGTTTGAATTAAAAAAACAATCCTGAGAAAGATCATCCCATGGTACATACATTGGATTGGAACAATAAAATTTTCCAAAAAAATTACAAAACGCACTAGACTGCTGTTAGTTTATTCATTATCAAGCAAAATGAACACCGGTAACGGTAACTGAAAAAGTAACACAAGTATATACCTACCTACTTAGGTATGTTTTTATCACTCTGTATTTTTCTTTAAAACTAAAAACAAGGCTTTATTAATTAGCAAACAGGAAAGAAAAAAATTGAGTTTTTTCCAGGAAATTTTTGTCAGTCTTTGCATAGCCTTGAATGGCTATTTATTAGTGTTTGTACAAATACATATTATATAGTCTTATTGTTTTTGTTTTAGAAATACAGGAAACAACATGTCTATTTTATTTATATGTATATAATGAGATACCGTGATTGTAAAGAATAACATTTATTGGTATAGGGAAGCAGATACAGTGTGTGTGTGTGTGTGTGATCTTTATGAAATTATTAGAAAAAGATGTCTCAAATCCCAACTTTTAAACCCTTTCGTGGACATTTAAACTATCGTGTCTCATTCATCAATACTCAAACATTTTTATTTTAAGGAATCCCATATCAAATATTATTTTGCAATCAAAGGCATTGTTATTTATATAAAAAGAAAAACTGAACGATGTCAGAACTATCAACGCACAGCCAAAGCAACATAGGCCGAGAAATTAAAAACAAATTTTCTTAGTAGAAAAATTTTTAAAGTGAAATTCAAAACCTACACTAGAAATTTAAATGTGAATAATTAAATTATTTTCTTATTTCGGTAACATTTTATAGAACCCCTAAGTGAAATGACGGAATCCTCTTTAGGAAGTGCTGCTGTAAAATATAAACAAATAACAAATTTAAATTATTATTAAAATTTTATTTATTTATTTATTTATTATTAAAATTTTAAAACACCGGAGAATGGGCAGCAGCATCTTTCCGCGTACTATGCCATCACACTGCGATCGCCAACCCGCCTGCCAAGCGTGGCGATTACGGCAAAACCCCCCATGGATAAAATCCTTGGGGGAGGCCTTTGTCCAGCAGTGGACGTCTTTAGGCTGAGAGAGAGAGAGAGAGAGAACAAATTTAAAATACAAAATCATGCCTGATTTTGGATTCTAAAATTTCACTTTTAAAATTTTTCTACTAAAAATTTTGTAGAAAATTTTTAAAAGTGAAATTCAAAACCTACACTAGAAATTTAAATGTGAATAATTAAATTATTTTCTTATTTCGGTGACGTTTTATAGAACCTCTAAGTTAAATAATGGAATCCTCTTTAGGAAGTGCTGCTGTTAAATATAAATAACAAATTTAAAATACAAAATCATGCCTGATTTTGGATTCTAAAGATACCAAATACTTATTTTATATTTGTTTATTGTTTATGAACAGCAAATATTACACAACTTTTTTGGTCAATCATATAAAAAATACGTAAATAAATAAGGTAAATTATCATAGTGATATATCTTGGTCTGAGCTCTCAATAATTTACACACTTGTTTGTTACAAATTTTTTTTTGTTATGATAAGCTTTAAATGCTATCTTGTTGTGATTTCAATGTTTGATTGGTTTATACAGTCATATCTTTATTTGTATTAATTTTTTAAATGCCAAATAATTAAATATTAATATTAAGAACACTGGCACTGGCAAGAACTGGTGGGTAGGTATTTTGTAATTATTTGTAATTTGTAACAAACTGGACTGGCCGAAAATAAGAAAATCGGGAAATTTGTTTTATGGTTAAAAATAGATTTCATTCACAAACACACGTAGGTGTCAAAGCCACTCACCTTCGAATCAGTGCCGCGATGTGTAGTATTCCCTTGCCAAAACCTTCGGGAGAAACCTTTCACGTAGCCGGTCACCGCTTGCTGGTAGTCAAACCCGGGATTCCAGCACAGAGATCCATAGCCGAATATCCAAAACGGCTCTTTTCTTACAATTTTATCTTCACATTTCGTGTGACTCGAGCTTGGTTCTTCGAAATCCTTGGTTTCTTTATCAAATCCCTCATTTTCCATCTTCGCCTATGTTTTCCCTTCTCCGATTATTTTCGATATATTCGCGACACTAAATGCTATTAGAAAGTGAGAGGAAAGTGCCGTGTTCAAATGGACTTATCACAGGATTTTGGTTACTTAATTATTCTACTTGTGTCTCATTGTGGGTATTTAGAATACGCGAGCATTATATTAAACTACCACTATGAATATGATGAAACTTTCAACACTCCACCCATCTCGCCACTCAGTTTTCGACTGACAGTAGTGACAGTAAGTAATGACAGAACAGCAGTGACAGTTCGTTTCGTTCTTGTCCTTGTCATTTTATTTCAACGTTTCATACGATTTTACACTTTAAGCGTTACGTTAATAAGATCTACCTTGACAGCATAGTTGTAAATTGTGACCTGATTTCTAACGTTTCGTTTTACAGAAAACTAATATTGTGTTTATTTTAAATAGTGGTACTGAAACAATAGACTTTATAAAATCAAAATTTTGAAGCAAATAACCAAATAAATAATTTATTTATTTATTTACAAACTGTTTACTACTTAATTTATTACCATATTATGGTAATAAATTAAGTAGTAAATAGACATTGTTTAAAACAATGACTGAGAAACGGGACGTTTCAGTTTCGAGTTTTAGATCATTTTCATTGGCACAAACAAGATGATGCAATTTTTAAAATCTTTACAGAGATGTGACACATGACATGAGTAGTTAAAAGGGTAGATGTGAGCTGTGAAGTTGTTAGAGATTTGGTGGTATCTCGCTATTGGGTCGACAAAACGAATTTGGAAAAAAACATAGGAAAACTAATGACTAACTTGTTTATAAAGTTCTAATCTCCAACTGATCAAATAAAGTACCTATTAAATTTATACTAAAAATGCATTTATCAGTCCAAAATAATACATTATATCCGTAATAAGTACAAAGCATCTGACGTTTAAAAAAATAGGATTTCTCCTTTCTAACATCCTACTTCTTACTAATATTATGAATACGAAAGTTTGGATGTGAGTTTGTGAATTTGTAAATCACGCAAAATATACTGGACGAATTTCGATGAAATTTGGCAAATGACAGTTTGATATAAGTCTTGGACTTGTTTGGCTTCTGTTTATTAAATCAAAATAATATAAATAGGTACCTAACTAGTAAATAAACAACTAGTAAAATACCCGCTTATCTCAAGCAGTATCCAAATCCTAATACTTACTAATATTATCTAACTAATATTATAAATGCGAAAGTGAGTTTGTTTGGTTGTTTATTTGTTTGTTACCTCTTCACGCTTCATCTACTGAACCAATCGACCTGAAATTTTGCATAGGTAGGTACACATAGTTAGAAGTACGGAGAAGGATTTAAGGTACCTTTCATCCCGGGAAAAGGCACGGTCCCCGTGACAAAATTCACGCAGGCGAAAGCTAGTTTATTCATATTAATAAATTTCACATTATCATTTCAGCCTCTTCTGCTCACTGCTGAGCATATTAGGCCTCTGTTTTTTTACGCCATTCTACGACGTAATTACCTACATCCGAGCACAACCTGAAACTTCGAATATGTGTCCAATGCACATATCAAACTCGGTGCTGTATTTTCTGAAATATCATGTTTTTTTTTTATTAATGCAAGGCCACGACATACAAATATAGTTAGCTGCAGATAAATCTCACTGAATCCTCTTTCAAGGGGTCAGTTTCTTTGCAGTTGACTGTACGAGTACTACAAAATAAAACTTCCAGCACCGAGTAAATGTTTCTTCTCCAGTGATGTAGGTATAATAATAAGGGCTTTAAACTGGGGATTCTTCCACTCATACATAGGCGACGGGCCAGCAACCTGTCACTATACCTGAATCTCCATTCCATCAGAGAGCCCACTATTCAGCTTAGCGTGGCCTTCGAGTTCCACGACTCTTGGATCTGTCTACCCCGTAAGGGATAAAGACGTGATTCTATGTATGTAAGTATGTGATCAAGGTAGTAAATTTCAGATTTAAAAGAAAACTTCATTGTTTCAATATAATGGTCCATATATTTTCATAAAGAATAAATCACAATGCATTATTTATTTTACAATATAACAGGTGTGGAGTATTTACGATCATACTGTTATCATTATACACCTCCTCTCTACACGAACTTCGAAACACTGAAATATATAAGTATGGTAATTTAATTTACAATTAGGTGTACTATTTAATTATGTTCTTTTGGTTCAAATACGGTTTAAATTATAAAAAAATAAAAGCAATATTAAAATCATATTATAGCTTTAAAAAATATATTCAACGGTTTAATGCAGCCAGCATTCTGAGCACATTGCATCTATGTGGCAAATTCGATTTTTTTTTTAATTTATGTAATATAATATGTTACAATACTGCTTGTATTTTAAATAATGTACGGGTATATACCTATACGGAATGATTGATTCATGATAAATTGTTGGCAGAAAAAACAATTGACACAGTTTATAGTCCCTGAGCCCGTCCATGAATTACCTACGTGACATGACACCACGATGAAATGCATGGCAACAGATCAGAAAAGTTCCGGTGACCAAGGCTGCAAAAAAACATTTCACGAAAATTGGCCGGATGACTGAGAAAATCCTCCACTTCCGGTCAAAATTTTAAGGGTATATTTACCTCATATGACACCACTACGAGACACGTGGCAACATGTAGGCCTTCAACCATAGAGGAGGGCTACCTAAGACTGCCAGTTCTGAAATGGCCGGAAGTGCTTGGCAGCAGGTGCCAAAGTTGGCCCTTGGAAACGTTTTCCTACGTCATATGACACCTCTACAAAAATGACTTCAAACGCTTTAAAACAATAATGTTCTTATGAATAAATAAGTCTGCCAAGCCAATTTTGGCCGGAAGTCCTTCAAAAATGTTTTTTTAACTGCTTGGTATAAGTGAACGAAACAAGCTAAATGCGCATAATTTGACAAATTATGACCGTATAACAAGGATTACCGACTTAGTAGTCGTGGTAGGTATATATAGAACTAACTTGTACCCGTGAATTCGTCTGCGTGAACTTAAAATAAGACTGAAAATGTTTTTACGGAATCTTTAAATGGGAAAATAGTATCCTATTTTAGTTATATAAAAAAACAGTGAAGTAATTTTTATTCCAAGAAATTTCAAAGTCAAAGTCAAATTTTTTTTATTGAAACTTGGCCTTCAAAGAAAGCTCTTTTTCACGTCGATAACTAATTATTTAATCATAATGTATTATGTCTCAAAGCTACAAACTACTAGCATTTCGGAACGACCACTGCTGAGAAGAAATTCCGAAAGAAACTCATGAAACAGTCTTGGTCGCCTATCATGCCAGAGGGGCTATTCATTTTTTAACTTTATACATACACTAAATTGTGTACAGTCTAAAATAAAATATAAGAAAAAAATAATAATATAATAAAACATGTTATGTTTGTGATCATTAGTAACCACAATGAATTTGTTAAGAACAAAAAATAAAAATAAAATTCGAATCAGGATCGAAGCAGGATCCCCTGGCAACACCCGTTCACGAGTTGACGCGAGGGTCAGCCATCGCAAAGCTCAACAATAATAGAGGGAACCTTACGACCCGGCTCACGACGACGCCGTCAACAATTTGAACATTTTAGAAAAATAAATACTTTCAGTCACTTGAAGATCACAATACACGTACATGTTTAACAATTAAATGTCAATGTGATTAGATTTAAAAAAGAAAGGAAAGGTTATTTTTTCACAATAACAAAAGAATCTAATCAATTGTGGAGTGGCGAAGTTGTAGGGAGAGACCAAGCTTTTTTATCGTTCAAATAATCACTTACATATTGTGTAATATGCTTTATTCATCAAAGTATTTTTAAGATATGTTTTAAATTTTTGCATCGGTAAATTTATAGCCTCGTCATGGAGCTTGTTGAACATTTTTACACTTTGACCCATGAAAGACCGCGGAACCTTTTTAAGCCTAAAGCATTGGGCGTATTAAGTTTATTCTTATTGCGGGTGTTTATACTATGTTTATAATATTTTAAAGAGGTTTAAATTGGATTTAACAAAAATAAGTACATTGAAGATGTATTGAGATGCAACAGTAAGAATTTTTATTGATTTAAAGAGCTCTCGTAGAGAATCGCGTCGTTTTAGCCCGTACATAAAACGAATTGCTCTTTTCTGTAATATAAATATTTTCCCTATCTCGGCTGCATTTCCCCATATCAATATGACATTATGCTATGAAAGTAGCTAAAATACACTAGTCTAGCCGTTTCAATGTTTGTGCACTGTCTTATCCTTCTCACTGCATAAGCCGCCGAGCTAAGTTTTTTGGCCGTGAGTTCAATGTGTTTATCCCACTTTAACTTACAGTCAACGGTAACGCCTAAGAATTTGACACTGTAATACTTTGCCATTAACTATTAAAGGTATATCATTATGAGGTGCGTTCGAGAGAGAAAACTTTATACACTTGGTCTTGTCCGTGTTTACTGCCAGGTTGTTGGTTGTAAACCAGTCAAGCACAAGTGTCATAATATTACTTACATCGTCATAATTTTGACTATTTCTGTTGACTTTAAATAGTAATGATGTGTCGTCCGCAAATAAAACTACTTCACACAATTGTTGGGCAAGACATGGAAGGTCATTTATGTAAACAATGAATAGAAAAGGACCGATTATGGAGCCTTGAGGCACGCCAATGTGTACCGCCGCGCTTCTAGAAGCAGCTCTGTTAACTTCTACTTTCTGAGTTCTGTTGTCCAGGTAAGAAGCTAGTACCTCAAGGGCCGTCCCAGTAACACCATAAAATTTAAGCTTGTTTTTTAGTATATTATGATCCACGCAGTCAAAGGCTTTTGACAGGTCGCACAAACCTATGACATCTTCGCTGGATTCCCACGCTTCATAGATTATTTGAACTAAAGTAGATGTTGCATCAGTAGTGGAACGACCTTTAGAGAAACCGTACTGACGATTATGTAAGATTTTATTTACGTTAAAATAAGAGACTAATTGCGTTAAAATTAATTTTTCAAATATAAAAACAGTTGTAAATATATTTATTACAATCTAAAATATAAAGGCATTTTCTACATAGATATTGGATATAAACTTACGTAATTTTGTTTAATCTTGGCACCCACTTTAACTCAAGCACTTTAACACAAGTACACATTGTTCTCACTTGAATTAAATCTGATTAGTTTGATATTCACGATTGTTGAAGTGGGTTCAAATTTCTTGGAATAAAAATTACTTCACTGTTTTTATATAAACCTAAAATAGGATACTATTCTCCTATTTAAAGACTCCGTAAAAACCATTTTCAGTCTTATTTTAAGTTCACGCGGACGAATTCGCGGGCACAAGTTAGTTCTATATATACCTACCACGACTTCTGGGTCGATAATCCTTGTTAAACGATCATAATTTGTTAAATTATGCGCATTTAGCTTGTTTCGTTCACTTATACTAAGCAGTTAAAAAACCATTTTTGAAGGACTTCCGGCCAAAATTGGCTTGGCAGACTTATTTATTCATAAGAACATTATTATTTTAAAGCGTTTGAAGTCATTTTTGTAGTGGTGTCATATGACGTAGGAAAACGTTTCCAAGGGCCAACTTTGGCGCCTGCTGCCAAGCACTTTCGGCCATTTCAGAACTGGCAGACTTAGGTAGCCCTCCTCTATGGTTGAAGGGCTACATGTTGCCACGTGTCTCGTAGTGGTGTCATATGAGGTAAATATACCCTTAAAATTTTGACCGGAAGTGGAGGATTTTCTCAGTCATCCGGCCAATTTTCGTGAAATTTTTTTTTGCAGCCTTGTTCACCGGAACTTTTCAGATCTGTTGCCATGCATTTCATCGTGGTGTCATGTCACGTAGGTTATTCATGGACGGGCTCAGGGACTATTAGTGGAATAACTTAAATAAATACAAAACTTATTACTGGCAATCTTTTATCTAGGTATACAAGTAAAAAAAAATGTATGTATGTTAAAAATATGTAGGTATAAAGTAAAAATTATAAATGTCCTGTTTTATTAAAAGTTGTAAAAAAAATGAAAAATAAATAAAGTCTCAATCATTGCACATACTTAAATTATATTTTGATCTTAATTCTACTTGTTCATGATTATTGGTAAATGAATACTTTTCTTGTTTTTCGAGTTCAGAAACTAAGAATGTACTTATCATGTAAGATTTGTTTTGTTTTACATCAAATTCTCATATGGAATGCCCATTTTAGTAGGTATATACTAATGTAATTAGGTACTAGATAAGTTTAATTTATTTAATTCTCAATGCGAGTCCAGACGACAGTCCATTGCGTATCAAAGTTTAATATCAAAGTCTTGAAATGTCAAAAAAAAAGTCTTCATTGTTTAATTTCAAAGTCTTGTAAGTCGTAGAATGTCAAGGTCTACATACTTTACAACATAAAAATGTAGTATAGTTGATCAGTAATTATCGAGAAAAAGTACATAAATATTTATCTGGATAAAAATAAGTACTAATTGATAGGTTCAATACTTTGCGCTGGCAAGATGGGGAAGAGAAGAAAAACAAAACCTCTGTAGAGATAGGTCGCGTCATGTAAGATGAACGCTGGCGGTTAAGCTGCGCAGTAAAAGTGCGATTTATCGGTCTATGCGGGGAGCGCGGGGCGGGCGGGTCTCGTCCGGGCACGCGATTGGTTCGTCAGTCGTACCTATCCCTGCGCAAGTTTCACTCCCTCCACTATCTTCTCATAAGACGCTTACTATAAAAGGTATATTATTTCTAATTGTCTGGACCATGTCTGGACTCATCGATTTTATACAATAAATTTATTATTTGTATAACCAAAGTCTGCACCATAATTTGTGATATCGTAGGTAACTAACAAAAACTTGAGATTACGAAGTAAGTAAATATTATATTATTTATTTACAAATTGAACATCTTTTTTGATATATTTGGTTTAAAAAAGTTTCCTAGCTACAGGAAAATATAAGTTTGCCGTGAGAAGTACATCACACTAATAATTATGTAAATAAATGCGATTACAACAAAAAATAAAATATAGGTAAATTTATATAAAACATATTGCAAATTGTTATGAATTTCCCAAAATTACATATTGTAAACGTACGAGCAGTAATCATTGCACATCAACCTTTGAAAATAGACATCGGCTAATTTTGTAGAGCGCATGACTGACATAAGTCATCGGGAGGTGGTATGCATGGAAGTAGTATGTACAAAGGTACTTATTACTTCCATGGTGGTATGTGACAGAAATAACGATCTTTGGAAAGACCAAAGATCGATGGGCATTCTGTAATTAAATTATTTAAATTATTGTAAAAGTATTTTTTGTTTTGACGAAGCTTATTGCAGATGTTTTCTGTAAACTTTTTGACGAAGCGTGTTGCTGATAATCATTTGTAATAAATTATCCATTTGTATTGAACTATTAAATATATTTCATAGGTTAAAAAAATAATTTAAATTAAATGATTATGTTATAATTCACTTCACACGGCGAAACGTTACGATAAGATTATTTTATTTAAAATACGATCAAAATTGTGATGGTCATTAACACTATCAAAAATATTTACAGGCACACTTTTACATCACATCATATACAACATTCAACGAATCATACAACTTTGAAATATTTACATTTTATCTCCGAGTATACGATTTTAAAATATTATTTTTAATACTATATTCCTGAACACAGGACAGGTACAGTTAATATATATATAACGCTTACATCAATGTTATTTTTTAAATTATAATATGACTAGTGATATGTAACGATAACTTTACACAGGATATGGTAAAACTGATTATTTATCTGACTTGTGAATATATTTAATGAGATTACAATAATATAATTTTATCTGAGATAAAAGTTTAAACTTTATTCGACAACTTAAATATTATTATGTACACAACGCACCACAGGGAAAATGTAAATTTAACCATTTATATAAAATATCTACGTAAATGAATATCTTAATATTACAATGCAGTCAGGCTTTTTGGTAGGTCCCTAGGGATAAGGGTTGAATAACCTTGAAACTTGGAGGTAGGTAGTGCTCATAATTCTAATAAGGTATTTCATTATTATGCAATTATTAAATATCAAAATATCTCTATAAGTAACCTATATTTATACACGAGATATTGGGGCACATTTTCAAATATCAATGGAATATAATATCTTTATTTCTAAAATATCAATTTAAGATAATTATTTAACTTTGTTGCCAATTCTATACCTATCTACTTTCTTATGTAAGTAGACCATAAAAGGTAAGAAATAGATAAAAACTACGCGATCTTACAGAGTCATAGATTGGCAACAAAGTTGCTTAGAAAAATCGCCTTTACTTAGGCTTCAGTATAATTAAATGACTTAAGCCACGTCCAATGTGGAGATGACTTAAGTGGAATGCTTGGATCATACATTTGACTCGGGTCCTTCAGTGTTGTGTTTGAAGGAGGCCCGAATGCGAGCTAGATACAGAGCGCAGATGTGGCCGTAGCATTTGTTGTACCATTCCGGAGTGCGGCCCCTGAAAACATATAATAGGTAATTAGGTTAATAAATAAATAAATTTATTTTTCACTTCTCATGCTCTGAAAGTGCTTATTTGTGCAGGATATAGGCTGCACAAAATCGAATTTTGTGCACAAGGGCATTAACGTATCTACTCATAAAGGTATTTATATAAGGCAAAGAAAATGAGCCATTCAGCCAAACACGATAAAAAGTTCATACATAGAATTTGTTATTTTATAGTGTTTACTTTTAATTTATTTGCCTAATGTGTTTTTTTAAGACATAAAAGATTAAAATTTAAATTCAAGTACGGTATGTTATTTAATTAATTTAAGAATATTATTACAAAATTTATTTAATAGTAGGCTGTATAGGACTGCAGCCCAAGCCTATCAATGTCGTAAGATTTAAAAAAAAATAAAGCGGCGGGAAACAGCTCTTGTTCTTTCGTGCGTTTATTAATTTCTTCAATTTGACTGATTTCCTCGCAATCGAAGTGAAAAGCAGAGTTTATAACTCGTCCACAAAACGATTTTTATCCTCGACATTACTATCAGCCCTCGCCTTCGGCTCGGGCTGCTAAAAGTCTCGGATAAAAATTATTCGTTTTGTGCACTTAATGTAAAATCTACTATATTTATTTTATCTCAACGGAAAACTTACAGCTTGTAATTACAACAAAACATTAACAAAATATGCCAAAATATATGGAAAAAGCAATTAATAAGTTTTCACAAATAGACACAAATCAAAATCCAAAGTTTCTCAAATAAAATAAACGCACATATTCCGCATCAGCCAAAGAATAATATTTAATAAAGGAAAAATAAATTGTTTAGATCTTTCTACTAGATTTCTTTAGGGCCTTCTCAACCATAGACATAAAAAAAATGTTTCTTTTAAATTTTATGTTCTCATTATATGTGGCATGGTATTGGGGAGGAAAATGTAGCACGTTCTAACATTGCATTGTTTATGCAAATCTTAGCACACCCTGGATACCCTATACAACGTTCGCAAATTTATTACCTGTCATTTACCTATGTAGTAGTAATAGGCTGCTAGCAGTAGTAATAACTACTACATAGGTAAATGACGTTTGCAAACGCGCAAATTTAGCGTAGCTGCTTGCGGGTCGTGGTTATCAATGAAAATGGTGCGAAAAGTACGTTGATTGTGCGTCAGCCCTCGTTCAAATGTCAGTGATGTCTACAACAAAGTGCGTGGTGGAACACAACGTTGTTCAGTAGATGAAGCGTGAAGAGGTAACAAACAAATAAACAAACGAACTCACTTTCGCAAACATTATATATAAGTTAGGAATTCTACTGCCACTGTCACAAAATACAGTTCCCGTTATATAAAAAGGCCGATGGAAGAGAGAGGAGGGGGTGAAGCTTGCGCATGGGTATGACTGACGAACCAATCGCGCGCGCCGGACGAGACTCGCCCGATCCGGCTCACCGCTTAGACCGATATATCGCCTACTGCGCAGCTTAATCTCCAGCGACCATTTTACATGACGCGACCTGTACTATTACTTATTCTGTGACCTTAGAGCAGTAGATGTATAAGCACAGAATAAGTAGTACTAACGTACAGGTATAGGTGGTACAGGTTAAACAGACAGATGGACAACAAAGTGATATTATAATGGTTTTGTTTTTTCATTTTTGTACGGAACCCTAAAAATAAAGATCTCAGATGCAATTAGTAGATTTTCGATGTGCAGGATTGAAATCGATAGCTCAGTTGGAAGAGCAAGGTCGTATAAAGATCTGGCCCTTGATTCTACAAATTACAAACGTAGATGTCGTGCCTCAGTTGTGTCTCAAAAATCAAAGAAATCGTAATAAAACATAGAAGTCTTACAGAGATCTTGTCACTTTATTTCAATTTCTTTGGTTCTTGAGACACAATTGAGACACGATATCGACGTTTGTAATTAATGGAATCGGCCCCCTGGTCGCGGGTTCAAATCCTGCTCGCATGGAATTTTTTCACCATATCTAATTTTCTATATGACTATATGAAGTCTTAATTCGATAGACTCGGCTCAATTTTACAAGACTCGGTGTACTAACAAAACTCAGAGCTTTGAGTCGAACCGAGCTCCTTTTTCGAGTACTCGAGCGCCAAAACGGAACTCGTATTTAAAAAGAGTTCGAGTCTTAAAAAGAAGCTCACTTCTCAAAAAGAACTCGAGTCTTAAACAGAGCTCGAGCGTATCGAGTCTTGAGCGTATCAAGACCGCAAACGGCGTAACTTTCGCATTTATAATATTAGTAGGATTTTCAAAAGCTAAGAATACTAGACTTTATAAAAATAATTAAATTACTATTATATCTCACAAAAGTTACATATTTTATTCCCTGTTTATTTATAAAGGAACTCCAAATGGAAAAGAACTTGAGCGCGACTCGTCGCGTAAAACGATTCGAGCGCGAATCAAGACTTGAGCGCCATAATGCGCTCGTCGCTAGTCTTTATGTAGACTTATGTAAGTGCTCGAGTCTGGGGGTCTTGTTGTAACGAGTCGAGCTGTGCAATTTGTCAGCCGAGCCTAAAATTTAGGACTCAAAAGACTCGACTTCTTTACATCTCTAATACTGACATAGTGTTTACTCTGGCGAGATGCACGAGCCGGCTGCGTCCCTTGCCAGCGGGCTGCGCGAGGTAGCGACTGGTCAACACCACGCCGCGCGCTGCACCCTTTTCTTGTGTGTGTGAGCAATAAAGAGTTTAAAAACAAATAATAGAGATACTGACATAGTATCAACCCTGGGGAGATGCACAAGCCGACTGCGGCCCTTGCCGGCTTTAGGCCTCCTCCATATCTATGACTCCCTGTCTCTACCTTTCCTCATCCAGTTGTAACCGATCACGTAATATACCATTCGCAAATAATAATAAAAATACTGACATAGTGTCGACCCTGGCGAGATGTACAAGCCGGCTGTGTCCCTTGCCAGCCAACACCACGTCGCGTGCCGCGTCGCGCGCGCCGGGGGGCGCTGCATCCTTTTCTTGTGTAGCGAGTGGCCAACACCACGCCGCGCGCTGCCTCGCGCGCTGCACCCTTTTCTTGTGTGTATGTGCAATAAAGAGTTTAAAAACAAATAAAGATACTGACATGGTATCAACCCTGGCGAGATGCACGAGCCGGCTGCGTCCCTTGCCGGCGGGCTGCGCGAGGTAGCGGCTGGCGAGCACGACGCCGCGCGCCGCGTCGCGCGCGCCGGGCGGCGCGGCGCCGGCGTGCGCGACCGACGTCTCCGCGATCGCGCTCCAGCCGCCGCCGCCGCCGCCACCGACCTGCCACGACCTGCAATATAACATGGTAAACTAATCTACGACGACCTCTTTGACGACCTCTGTGGCTAAACAATCATCACGCCGAACTGCCACTCTAGAGGTCCTGGGTTCGATCCCCGGTCGGGTCAAGATGGAAAACGAACTTTTTCAGATTGACCTGAGCCTTGGATGTTTATCCATATGTATTTGTTATAAAATATAGTATCGTTGAGTTAGTATTCCATAACACATAAAAGTCTCAATACAGTCGTATTCCTCATGACTGAAGGTCGTCGTCATTAAATAGAATGAAACACACACAATGACTATCTCTGCAATGAAGTGACATTGCCTTCTCCATTTCACACATTAGTTGATTTCTTCTTCTTCTTATCAAGTGTTATAACTATCACTGGTGTCAGATTTTTATTCAAGTCACTTAAAGGCATCTGACATGACTTTTACGACTACCGCCATCTAGTCGTAGTAGCCGTATACACACGTAAGCTAAACAGTCAGCCAGTGTGCAGATTTCCTCACGTTGTTTTCCTTCACCGGAAGCAGGTGGTGGTCTATGAGTAAACTACCATACATGAGTCAGATTTGTCTACAAACTCATGTGTCACAAGTAGGATTTGAACCCAGGTTTTATCTGAAATCAGACGGGTGTCATTACCACTTGGCCACCACCGCTAGCTAATAATCATCAACCAACCAGAGTGCAGATTTTCCTTCACCAGAAGCAAGTGGTGGTCAATAAAAACTACTATACATGAGTCAGATTGATATACATACTCATGTAGCCCGGGCAGGTTTCAAACCTGAGACCTTTGCAGCCACAGGCGGGCTAGACACCCTACCACTTGGCCACCATCGTTTCTATTTACTTACTATACGCATGACTAATTTACGCACATTTTTATATTTTCACGAAAGAACCCTAAATATTTCCAAGTTGAAAAACTCTATTTGTTAAGTACATTGTACCTTCTTTGACCTTCCAAAAGAAATCCCATCTTAATGTGATAAACCATTCCTAAGATATAAGTTTCTTTCAGAATAAAAATAAACATCTTAATCATTTCCAACAATCAACATACTACAATATGTCAAACAATCTACATATATACTTAATTATTACTTAAACCTTACCGTAAAACGCAGTAGTCTCTAGGTTTTAAATTGATGCTTGACGCTGTGACGTACTGGAACACCTCCGCATTTGTGCCTAATTTCTCCACAACCCGCCACTTCACCAACGAGTCATCCCAAATGTGCCTCTCGCGGAGTATCCTGGAATCAAATACATTATTTGTTTACTTAAAATCTCAAATCTTTAAGTAAACTAAGGTTCCAACAAAAATCTAAAAGTTGCCTTTGAGGCACAGTGCCGAACGAGTTGAGCGAGGGAGTTCACTCCATACAACGCTCGCAAATTCATTAGGTACTAGTACATAGGCAAATGGCGTTTGTACACGCACAAATGTGTGCGTGAAATATAGTAACTAGGGCTGCTTTCGTGTCGTGGTTATCAATCAAAATGGCTCGAAAAGTGTGCGGATTACGAGCCAGCCCTCGTTCCAGTGGCAGAGTGTAGCAACCTCACCTCTGCATGACCTCGAGGGGCGGCGCCTCCACGTCGGTGGTGGCGCGCCACAGCCGCAGCGGGTGCCCGTCGCCGACCTTCTTGCAGCACAGCTCCACGTGACCCGCCGCCCCTGACACCGTCATCCAGCCTCGACTCCTGCAAGCACATCGCGACTCAGTTCATAAATAAATACGGACAAATCTCACAGATTGAGTTAGCCCCAAAGTTGGAGACTTGTGTTATGGGATACGAACTCAACGATACAGTTCCCATCATGTAAAAAGGCCGCTGGAAGACAGAGTAGAGGTGAAACTTGCGCATGGGTACGACTGACGAACCAATCGCGCACGCCGGATGAGACCCGCCCGACCCCCGCTCACCGCATAGACCGATATATCGCCTACCTTTCTACGTGACGGGAACTGTACTATATTTTATAACAAATACATATATAGATAAACTCCTAAGACCCAGGCCAGTCTGAAAAAGATAATTTTCCATCGTGACCCGACTGGGGATGGAACCCGGGACCTCCAGTGTGACAGTCCAGCGTGATGACCGTTAGGCCACGGAGGTCGTCACCTTATTATTTTATTCTAGGGTACTCTAACACATGACAACAGCGATTTACGGCTCTGCCACGACCTGGCGGCAGCCTGGCCAGGAATTAAAATAACTATTTTAAAGCATTTTTATATATTTTATACTTTGCTCTTGTCGAATAGTTGAATAAGCGATTTTAATGTGCTGCAGAATTTTTTGGACCTCTGGCTAATATTTTTGCGAAATTATTGATTTTAGAGAACTTAAATAACTACACTGAAAATAATATACAAGATTAAGTTAAAAGCCAGCTTCCATTTTCCTACGTCTTGTATTAAAAATTTTAATTTATTTATACTAATAAAAAATAGGTATATTTACTGATTTGCATAATATTTCGTCGTTTTAGTATACCATAATTTAGAAATTAGTAAAACCAAAAACATATTTAAGCATTTCATCAAAAAAAAAAAAATATAAAAAAAATTCTAATCTTTTCAAACCACATGCCATCTAAATTATTACATTTTTAAAAATCAGATTTTACAGAATTTACTATATTTTTATTTATATAAATTAGTTAGGCCTTAAAATATTAAATTACATTTAGAAAAACCATGACACTAACAAACTTCACATTAATCGAGTTGTAAAGACTAGTCGAAAGGTGAGTGACTTGACTTACAAGGACCGTTGGTCTGTCCAAGGTTTAGAACCACAATATAACTAGTGGTTCTGTGAGAACAGTAGACCTCGCGAGCCCTTCCACGAAATAACCGATATTTTACCGTGTCCATGGCTTAGAAGAGTTTTGAAACCAACCTACCAATGCTGTAAAGAAAGTAAAAAGTTCTTGTGGTTGGTCAATACCACTAAAAAATTGACTGAAACCTGCCTTTTCCGCCTCGAAATAATATAAATAATAATAATAAATATATACGGACAAATCACACAGATTGAGTAAGTTCAAGACATTACGGGATGCTAATTTAACAATACTATATTTTATAACAAATACATATATGTATAGATAAATATCCAAAACCCACGTCAATCTGAAAAAGATTATTTTCCATCTTGACCCGACCGGGGATCGAACCCGGGACCTCTGGTGTGGCCGTCTG
This sequence comes from Ephestia elutella, assembly GCA_018467065.1. NCBI lineage: Eukaryota > Metazoa > Arthropoda > Insecta > Lepidoptera > Pyralidae > Ephestia > Ephestia elutella. The sequence goes on from CM031570.1 coordinate 17,492,827, forward strand.
GCGTGATGACCGTTAGGCCACGGAGGTCGTCAGTCGTCAGAAATGCATGGTTTGACCTATTGGTTATATGTATATTTATGTAATTTGCGCAACAAAATTAATGTTCAAAAAGATAGTTCAATTTGAAATCGAATCTATTATATACATATACGTAACGTATATATTACTTTTTTTAATAGGATTCTAATCATACAATGAAGTTTTTTGATATCAGATTTATTTCAAGTGTTCAAGATAATTCCACCAAGCAAAGCAATCCACAATACAATACCAAACACTTGAGGTTTTTTTCAGTTTGCGTGTACCACCCTAGATCTCATCTATGCTTCTCATCAGGCAAGATAGAGGTCAAACGCACTCAGTTTAAAAAAAAAATACACGCAATTCAAACAATCTTATTTTAATCAATAAATCAAGTCACTCTTAAATGAATTTGCGAGTATTAAAAGCTTTGCTGCGCCATCTATTGATTTTTTTGTGAACTATTGTATAAGAATTTAATATATGGATTTATAGCGGTTTTTTTGAATTTCACTATAGTGTTCATACAAAAAAGTTGCGTCTTAATAAGGATAACAAAAATGTCTAATGACATTTTTGATTTTTTTTTAAATAGCTGAGATATAAGGTTTTTTTTATATATTATCGCCATTTTATAAAATTTCGAAAAACTGGCTCGACTATAAAATTCTATAAAATTACCGAACCTGCTCACAAAATTTCATAAGAATCGGTTCAGAAATGCGACCTGTAGGCGATAACATCCGGACAGACAAAAGAATTTTCGGCTTGTGGAAACTGAGACGCTTCGCTCGCTGCGCTCGCTCGGTCGATGATAGAAGGGCCAAAATTATCAAAGAAAATCACTAGGCAACCCGATTCGACTAGTCCAGGTTACTCGATAATGTGAACTTAAAAACACCTAAATGGCCACGTGTCGCTACGGATGAGAATGAAGTGTGAGACAACTTGGTAGATGATTTGGATACTGATCTGTTCTGTTCTGGAAGACCAAGAATTACTGAAGATGATTTCTCCCAGTAAAGAACAGCTCAGAAATTCTACATAGATGAACAGTCATGAGGACGCTCTAACATCGATGTCTCACCTTTTCCCCGACCGGCCACAGACTCTAAAAAGCATGAAAAAAGTTAGACACTATAAGACAAATACAAAAAATTTGGAAAACCATGATATCGAATGGTCTACGTCTGAATATAATCTGTATAATTCATGTTCAAAGTAAAATGTAATAGATTTGAATAAAAAACTTACTTTTCTTTGGCCTCTTTTAGTAAAGCTTTTATGCAAGCTTGCTGAAAGCCTTTCCAGTCTTGATTGAAATCACCTCCTAATTCTTCCAACGCCACCTGGAAAGTTATTGTACAATTTTAGTATATTTCAAAAAACTGTAAATTTTTTTGTGTTTCTTGTTTATTGAACCAAAAAATTATCTCTTTTTCTTGCTGGACCAGTAGGTATGTTAAAACCATCCTCAAACTTTGGAGACTAAAATGTCATGTATAGTGTGTTTCAAAACGAATTATCTCCCACATACTCAAGAATGAGCAATGGTTTCCTCTAAAGTTGGGGTTCGTGACACCCCTGGTATAGCAGGCGTTCAGAGGCTGCGGTGACTCCGAACTATCAGATGGGCCGCATGCCTATATATGCAGTATATAGGCATGCAGTATATAGTGCGATATGCAGTAGGCAAACGCCTACTTAGAACAATAAAAAAACTTACGGGCACACTCTCTTCAAAGTAGTTGAACTTGCACCTGGCCAGCATATCAGCTGGGGCTAGAAACAGCTGCTGATGTTTCTGGATCAGAAGCAGAAGGCACGCGTGCGCCGCGCGACTCTCGCTTATCTGACGCTGGTCTGCCACGCTTTCTATCACCATTCTGGAATTTTGCGAGACGCGTACTTATAAAAATGTAAATATAACAGGTATGAAACCCTATTTAATATCTCATACATTTCGGTCTTGTTAATACACGTGTAAAGATTTAATTTCAGCTGTTTTAAGGACTGGATTATGGACGACATTCTTGTTTCAGATCATAACCGAAAGTATCAAGCTACAGTAATCTGAAGAGTCTGTTTTAGAATGTGTTCTCATTACAAATCAGAATATTCAACATCCGAGATAGATTGTCGAAATAAGCTATGGTCCAGTGTATTCGTGGATTACAACTTCCTGTTGCAGCTTTAAAGTGGAACTAAGCTGGGCACGGACTAGGCTAGAATAAACGATGGAAGGTGGAGTAAAGTTGTTACCGAGTGGTAGGCACCCTGGAAACGGAAAACAGAGCGTAGGGCATTCAGAAGCTAGATGGGTCGACGATATTAAAAATATTGCTGGAAACAACTGGAGTGGGATGGCCCAGGACAGAGAAGGTTGATGTAGATGGAAGGAGGCCTATATCTAGTGGATCACGGATAGCCATCCGGTGGATGGTGATGAACTGTATGTTATGGAATTATTAAATAGCCTGCATTATTTACCTATTAGAGTTGCCCTCCTTGGTGCTGCCAGTGTGCGGCGGCGCGTGGTGCAGCCGCAGCAGCGTGGGCGCGAGGCACACCGCCAGGTTGGACGCCGTCATCTGGTTCACGGCCGAGTGCTCCGCCACCTGCACAACGTATTTATTCTGTTAGAGGGTAGCAATCCAGAAATAAATCAAGGTGTCTAATGACAGCTTAATGGCGAAAGGGGAGCCCTCCCAGACACACCAGCGCCATCCCAATGCATGAAATATGTGCTGGGTCTAAGCACATGGTGTGCGCGGTCCCTAATTTTGTCTATGTCAAAACTAGTATCCAGGCACATTTTATAAAGATTATAGTTTTGTGCTATACACGTAATTGTTCAACGTTGCTAGGTACTCTACAAAAAAAAAATCATAATTTCGCGATATTGGATTTCTCAAGGTTTGAGATGGAAATCGTTCTTCCCTCTACTTCCCTCCACTTCCTTGTAATTTTGTATGTGGTTTATATGATGACTCAGATTGATTCTTTTGATTTTATTAGTAGGATTACTCAACTTTGATACGGAAAGATATACAAACCTCAGCCAAGAATACGAGAAGGGACTGTAACGCTTCTAAATGTTCTTCAGGCAACAGCAATAATGCACACTGCACGGCGTCCGGTCGCAATGGCTCAGGAACATCTAATACAATACAGATAATAATTAGAATTGATTACCATAAAACTTTCATTGCTAAGAATGAATCAGCAAAGGTGACTGTGTGTACTCGATAGGACTGTATGCAGGAATCTTCTTCTTCTTAGTCGTATCCTCATGACTGAGGGTCGTGACCAGTAGTAGCTATAGCTCTTGTGGCTAAGGCCTTTCAAGCAATGCGGCCCTGTGTCTGTTTTGGGCCAGATGGAGTTTTTTTGCGTGGTAGATTTTATCATGTCCGTCTATCTAGGTGCTCTTCCCTGAATCTCTTCTCCTCTTATGCAGGAATTTCTCTCTCTCTCAGCCGAAAGACGTCCACTGCTGGACAAAGGCCTCCCCCAAGGATTTCCATAACGACCGGTCCTGCGCTGCCCGCATCCATGCGCATCCCGCGACCTTCACCAGGTCGTCGGTCCACCGAGAGGGAGGCCTGCCAACACTACGTTTTCCGGTTCGTGGTCGCCACTCGAGAACTTTTCTGCCCCAACGGCTATCTGTTCTACGAGCTATGTGCCCCGCCCACTGCCACTTTAGTTTCGCGATTCTGCGGGCTATGTCGGTTACTTTTATGCAGGAATACTCACGTTGAAATATCGCGATGAATGTCTCACTGAGCTTATTAGTCAGCAACGCGTCGGGCAGCTCCCTGAAGTACTGCTTCACCATGTCCGCGACGTCGTGCGCCTGGCAGCCGTCGAAGGAGAGGCTCGAGTGCGCGGGCGCGACCGTGCTCATGTTCTCGGCCGCGAACGCCGCGGTCGCCGCGCCGGCCGCTTCCACGGTCTGCCGGAGCTTCGCTATCCGAGATTTTACACCGGCTTTCCTGAATATACCCATCTGTGAAGAGAGAATAACGTTTTTTGTAATGCACTGAAAATAAGTTCGTTGACGTTTTTAGCTCGTCTGTATATAAAGTTTTTTTTTTTTACATTTAAGGAAGATTTACTGCATAAGAAGTTAGAACAGATAGAGTAAATAAGAAACAGAAAGCCAATTACAAATCTTCACAGGTAGAAAAAAAGTAAGAAATTGAAAAGTTTTGCGTTTCCCACAGTCAAGTTAAAAACGAGTGAAACTGGCATGGCGCAGGGTTTTGTATACGCAAAGCTTTCCACATTTTTACTGTAACTAAAAGACAACTAGTTTAAACACAACAACAACAAAACAGAAAAAGACAAGAAACGAACAAGAACAAGTTTCTTACAACAGAAAAGAAGAATCTTGAAAATAAGCGTATTGAGTAAAAGATAAAGCCATGAATTAAGAAAAAAATATTTATCAGGTACCTGATCTAAAGCATTGCTTTTTAACCAATTTAAAGCACTTTGTACTGGCTTTGGTAAAGAGTGACCCGTCCTTTGAAGAGACACCGTTAGCGGTACTCCGAATACTGTTTTATCTGAAATGAATAGGAGAAAACATTATCAAAAACTTTAAATCTGAATCGAAAAAATAGAATTTAGGACCAGAAAATTCTAAATTTTGTTACGAATAGTAGAATTGATATTAACTAACTGAACATGCTAGACAGGGAATATTCCTATTCGACCATCTGATGTAAATCACACAGCGACTGTCACTGCAGTGTGATTTTGGCTAAAAATAAATTGACTACTTTGGGGCTAGCTCAGTTGCTATACCAAAACGTAACTCAGTATTGTCAGTCATATTATACCTTTATAATCTGGCGTCTTGATCTTCCTAATGAGTTTGGGTAGTTCCCAATTCCAGCCTGACTTGTGCGACGGGCAATACCTCTCCATGCACGCTGTCAGCCGAAGTAACGCCAGCTTCCTTAGGATGTGTAGTTGCCCGCAAGATAATGAGGCCATTGGTCTTGACACTGTAGGAAGTTAAAAAATACAAAAATTAACAACCTCCTGCAAGAGAAAGCACAAGTATTAAGGGACATGGATAACACGACACGAACACACGAGATGTCTGCTTAAAATTTTAGTGATCACTAAACAGTTTATTAATTCTACTCACTGTAAGCTTCAGGGTCCTTCGGGTTGGTCACAGCCTGTAACGTGTTGTTCGCTTTAGGTCCCCCATTCAAGGCACTCGTCCTGAAGGAATACCATCTCTGGATGTTGTTCCTGGAGAGAAAAATAAGCAGTCAGAAAAATAAAAGACTGTTCGAGAAGTTGACATTGAAAAGACCAAAAAGGAAAAATTAAATTAAGTCTTTTTAAAAAAGGAAGCTAATCTTGTTTTATTATTTCGGCAGATATGTTTAATATTCGAAAGTTATCCCTGATGAGTGGGTTCTAAAACTAGCAAGAATACTTCTGGATCGACTTACTTCTTAGTCTTAATATCCAAGCTGTCGTCATCGTCATCCTGGTCGTCATTCGACCGCGACGAGTTGGGACTGCTGTTCAGGTCTGAACTCCTAGACGCTGATTTGTCCCTCTTGAGGCTCCGGTCGCGAAATCTAGAAGAAAAGAAAAAATACCTACTTATAAATGGGGACATGGAAATTACGTTAGTCGATTTTTGGTAGAAGATTTAGAGTATTAGCACTGATAAAATACCTAGTAACTGGTAGGTAGGTCAATGGTGGAAAACTAAACGTTTTTCATAAACCATATGAATGTTATATTAAATGTATGGAATACGTACAGCTGCATTTAAGCACCCGCTTAAAATACTCTTAGTTTCAGCTTAGGGAAGAACTAATTACAGCTATTTTCGAGATAAAAATGTAGGCTAAGTTGGATGCTTATAGAGAGAAAGTAGGATGTAGATGAAAAGCAATATTCATCCCATGGCCGGGGGTACAATCACTGAAACCAGAATTGCAATAAAGAATCTAACCTAACGAATCTAGCTACAAGATCGTTACGGTGCAACAAATATCTAGAAAAGGAAATCATAAATATTCTCTTTCGATAAATAGGTCAGGTTGGCCGTGGCTTTCGAACCACATTTTAGAAAGAAGTCAAACTAGAACGACATAAAGCCAAAATAGATGCAGAATAAACGTTAACAATGCCAAATATGCCGACTGCAATGACTGACCTTAATCGTCTCTCAGAAAGCGGCGGAATCCTCATTGTCTTGGCTCTATAAGGTCTTATAACACTATTTTAATACTAAATGTTTTACATGACCAAAAAGAGACGAGAGCACTCATAATTAAAATATCAACGCTGGCCTTTATTAGACCGAATACGAATACACTTTCAAGATATGATCGTGGTTGAAAAGTTATAATGTCTTTAGAGATATAAAACACTTAACTTATAAAACTGTACTAAAGAAATGAAATGTTTGATGCCGTAAAGATTTTAGTATATTAAGCGGTTTCGCCTGAGTTGGTGTATTTCATAGATTAGAGAAATAAAGAGATAATGTACAGTCCGGAGCAGTTAAATGAAATAGTATTCGGTGACGGACATGCAATGAAATTAACAACAATTTACATTTGTGCGACAATATCATACAATTGTTATACTGACGAAGTTATTTCATTTGTTTGCGTTAATTGCTTGGACTCTTGTTTTAGTGCATGTATTATACAAATTGTATTATAAGTATGTTAAATACTTACCTAGCTACCTCTAACCTTGTATCGGCTAATAATGTAACGATGGTCATTTAAAAATCGCATGAAATAGCGTAATAAGTACGTGCCAACTTGATACGATGTAGATTTTACTGAATACGAAAATAAATTGATCTTCTAGATTCTGTAATCAAGGACACTTCATTAGGCATCAGTAATGCTCATTAGCAACGTCTGATGGCTTCATTAAGCCTCATTCGCTAATTGCTGTCTATTTAGAGAGAAATACCCGTTAGTTTGAGACAAGTTATTGAATAACTTATCTAACTGTACCTACATTTAGCTGATACTTCGTTCTTACAACATTTTTGGTATTTTTTTTAAATAGGCAAACTTTATTTAAAGCTATTTCTATACAAAGGCCGAAGAATGTCGGAAGCAGATATCTTCTCTTCTTCTTCTTCTCTCAGCCGAAAGACGTCCACTGCTGGACAAAGGCCTCCCCTAAGGATTTCCACAACGACCGGTCCTGCGCTACCCGCATCCATGCGCATCCCGCGACCTTCACCAGGTCGTCGGTCCACCGAGTGGGAGGCCTGCCAACACTACGTTTTCCGGTTCGTGGTCGCCACTCGAGAACTTTTCTGCCCCAACGGCTATCTGTTCTACGAGCTATGTGCCCCGCCCACTGCCACTTAAGTTTCGCGATTTTGCGGGCTATGTCGGTTACTTTAGTTCTCCTACGGATCTCCTCATTTCTTGTTTGTAATATATTGGGTAAAACTAAACGCAGGCGTTTCCTGTTATCGCCGCCAGGCGTTTTGGGGTTCTCACATTGCTCGTGCGAATGGGTCGTGGACGGTCGCCATTGTCCTATGCGATATCGGTTTGATTTTTAATACGCGAGAGGTCCCGCGTTCTTTGATTGCTAATTATCTTGAGTTGTATTGGTGAATTTCCTGTTTGTTAAATAACTATTGAACTTTGTGTTTGTGTGCCCGTCATTGTGACTTTCTCCTGTGGGATGTGACGCGTGGCTGCTCGCTCACATCTACCTGTTGCCGAGCCGATTTCGGGAAGAAATCTATTTATTTGTTCTGGGGAATTGAGATCTCATGGGTTAGGTAGGGTGATTAGGAATTCCCCCTTCCCGAAGACACTCAAGTTTGGATCCGAAGACAAAGAAGATTTAGTTTGGTAAGTGATTTTCCATTGTAGTTAATTTATAGGTTAAGTTATTATATAGGGCCCTGTAGCTCCCTTCATAAGCTACGGTGGTAGCAGACTGCGTTAAGTTAGTTAGGTTTTAATCGGGCAAACGTGGTGCCGCGTGGAGATTTTTTCCCGGTACTTATTTTTACCGGTGGTTTTTTCCCGGTGAAGTTCCGGTACAGAATTCTTCCCGCCGCTTCGTTTGTCCGGATTCTCTCTGCCACATTTTCTGGCAGCAGACCGTAGTTGCTCTGCACAATTTCTGGTAGCAGAGCGTAGTTTATCTACCCTCTATTTGTTCGTTTGTAAAAAATAATTAATTGTTTGTAAAAATTATTAGATTTTTCTTAGTTTGTTTGTATAAGAATATTTGTAACCTTTTTTGTATTTGTTTGCGGTTTGTACCGTGCGTTCCGGGTTTGTGCCATTCTCATACCTACCGCGGTTCTTCGTGTAGTTGTTTGATTTTGTTGTTTTTTATTTACCTTTTGTTATTTTTTGTTTGTGACTTGACGCGATGGCGAAGGCCTCCAATGCTAGGGCGACACTCGCCAACGAATTGAGATGGTTTGTGACGGCCGGTGGACTCCTGTCCCGGAAGGACAGGGAGGCCGCTATACTGGAAAGAGCGGATCAGCTCCGCTCACGATTGAACAACGCGGAAGCGGCCATGGCGGCGCTTACCGAAGCCGACCTTACCCCGGAGGTCTACGCAGGTCACGTGGCGGACCTGGACCAGATCCTGAGTCTGCACGATGACATCGTGGAGGCGGCGGCCGCAATAAGGGCGAGACAGGCTGGCGGACCAGCCCCTCGCACACCTGTTAGACAGGAAGGACCAGCGGTTACTGGTCGGCTCCCCACCCTTCAGCTGTCCCACTTTGGGGGTAGGATGGAGGAGTGGGTGGCATATAAAAATATGTTTGAGTCCCTGGTCGTAGCACGACAGGATTTGTCGAAGGCCCAGAAGATGGCCTACCTCCTCTCCACTCTTGAGGGTGAAGCGCGGTCGCTCATCCAGCACCTCCGGGTGGAGGACGACCAGTACGACACGGCTTGGGAGTTATTGAACTCCCGCTACCAAAATTTACGTCTGTTAGCGGATGCGCACGCCGCACAGTTGATGGCCCTGCCCAAGGTGGCCAACAGGGCACAGTTGCGCCTGCAGTTGCTCACGCCCGTTACAGTGGCCTGTAACGCGCTCCGCACACTGGGGCTGCCGGTGGACCAATGGTCCTTTTTGCTGGTGCACATTGTATTGGGCAAATTACCCAATGACATCCGCTCGCGATTTGAGCGCGAGAATGCGGAACGGGATAGCACCACCCTACCAACATTCACTGACTTGGTGAAGTTTTTGGAGTTTGAGGCACGGGCCGCTGAGAATACCATGACGGACTCAGCGCCATCCAGAGCGCCTGAACGTAGGCCCTTGGAACCCTCATGGCGAGGGAAGCCCCAACAGGGACGGCAACCGCCACCGCGTGGAGCTGGTGTGCGGGTTGCACACACGGCAGCAGTCGCGAGGGACGCGGACTGCCTGCAATGTGGCCGGATGGGCCACAGCCTGCTGCAATGCAGGGACTGGCAGAGACTGCCAGTACAAGATAGGCGCCGCATGGCAAAGCGGCATGAACTTTGCTTTTATTGTTTGGGCAGTCACTATGCACGTGACTGTCCCAATGCCATACCATGCAGTGCATGCCGTGGGCTGCACCACGTGATGCTCTGCATGAACCGGAACGGGGATGGCCCCCGGTTGTTGAGGCAGGGGTCCCCTATGGGCGGGGGCGCTCCTGCGCGAAGCCCTCCACCCTCGGACGGAGGACGCGGCTTCGCTCGTCGCACCCCCCCTCGGGAGGGGGGTCGCGTACCTGCGCGGGTCTTGGCGGACCGGGACTACGCGCCCCAAGGTCATGGCCAGTATGTGGCTGGCCAGGCCCCGGATAGGGCCCCCATGGGCGGGGGCCCTAGATCGGACGTGAGAGTGGGGACACCCCCCTCCACGCGGGTTACCACTACCCACCACATGCAGCCGCAGCGGTTTTCTCCGCCGCTGCACGAGTACCCACGGCTGGAGTACCACCCGCCGTACCATAGGTATGGCCGGGCCGCGGGTTATGCCCCCCCTCAGATGGGGATGTGCACTCGCCCGACATATTATCCGGGTCAGTGGCGCCCCCCTGGTTTGGAGAGAGTGGGGAGCCCGTAACTAGCTTGCTCCCTTGCTGGGACAGAGCCGCGGACGGTTCTGCTCCCTACCGCGGTGGTCCGCGTATGGGGTCGTGGGGGGGACGCCATTAAGTTGAGAGCTCTGTTGGACTCAGGGGCTCAAAGCAGTTTGGTTACCACTCGAGTGGCACGCCAGTTAGGTTTAGTCGTGGAAGACTCGCCTGTGCCACTTCTTGGAGTTGGTGGCATACAAGTGAAGTGTCTGACGGGACAGACACTTGTCACCTTTTCTTCGCTGAAGTCCTCCACAATGAGGATCACGACTTCGGCTATGGTAATGGATACCATTGCGGGTTGGCACCCCTCGACAGACATACCGCCGGGTGTGTTGTCTTTGGTTTCGGGTCTGGATTTGGCCGACCCCTTTGTCTTTCATCCCGGCCCAGTGGACTTGCTCCTGGGCTCGGACGTATTGGGTTGGATTTTGTTGGGTACCCAGAAAGCTCTGGGTTCGTCTTCACTGATGGCAGTGTCTACTATCTTTGGTTTCGCCCTGATGGGCCCTGTGTTTGATAATGGCACCGTGGAGGAGCCACCGGTTGTCGCATCTGCGTCCTTGGCCAAGACCATGCAAAGGTTTTGGGAGGTCGAGGAGCCACCTATGAGTTCCAGGATGGATCCGGAACACGCTGAGTGCGAAGCCCTTTTTCGATCGACCACGGAGAGGTTGCCCTCCGGTCGGTTTGTAACTAGGTTACCCTTTGTTGCCTCTCGTCCTAGCCTAGGGCAAAGTAGGGCGCTTGCGGAGAAACGACTGCTGTCCATGGAGCGACGTATGCAGCGTGACCACGTACTTCGCGATAAATATATTGAATTTATGCGCGAGTACGAGGATTTGGGTCACATGTCTCCGGCTCGAGTTGATTGGAGCTCAACTGAGCATTATTTTTTGCCCCACCACGCGGTGGTGAAGGCCTCAACGGGCAAGTTGCGGACTGTCTTTGATGGGTCCGCACCCACTTCGAACGGGGTTTCGTTGAATCTATGTTTGCATTCAGGTCCCAAATTGCATAGGGATATAATTGACATCATCTTGAACTTTAGAAGACATCAAGTGGTTTTTGGCGCGGACATCCGGATGATGTTCCGCCAGACAGTCATACATCCTGAGGACAGGCGATTCCAGTTGATACTCTGGCGTGAGCGCCCTGAGGATCCTGTGACGGTGTATGAACTCAACACAAACACGTATGGTTTGAAATCTAGTCCCTATATCGCCATCAGATCATTGCTTGAATTGGCAGAGCGGGAACGGATCCGCTTTCCCCGTGGGGCTTCCGTGCTGTCACGTGACTTGTATGTTGATGACGTGTGCACCGGAGCCCAAAGTATTGAGGAGGCCCTCCTACTGCGGGATGAATTGATTGAAATATTGAAGACAGGTGGCTACGAGCTACGTAAGTGGTTGTCTAATGAGCCTAAAGTTCTAGAAGGGATCCCGGAGGATCACCAACAGAACCCTCACCTGTTTGAGGATGTGGATGATCCCAACAGGATAGCGGTGCTGGGCATGCAGTACCAGCCGCTAACCGATATTTTCACATTCCAAGTGGACTTGGAAGTACCAAAAGTCTGGACTAAGAGAACGGTGTTGTCCGTAATAGCCCGTATGTTTGATCCAAGCGGTTGGATCAGTCCAGTGATATTCTCTGCAAAGTGTCTCCTTCAGAGACTTTGGACTTTGGGCGTCTCGTGGGACGAGCCGCTGTTTGGCTCTCCATTGGATGATTGGCTCGAGTTGTTTTCATCGATTAAGGAAGTCAATCGGATTGCCTTGCCTCGTCGAATATTGCCCCCCGGGAAATATCGAGCCAGCCTGCATGGCTTTTGTGACGCGTCGGAGCGAGGCTACGCCGCGTCAGTCTATATGCGGACAGTTGACGCCGATGGCCGGGTCAATGTCTCGCTTTTGTTAGGGAAGAGCAAGGTCGCCCCCATCAGGACTAGGCTGACTATTCCCAAGCTTGAGTTGAGTGGAGCTCACCTTCTCTCTAAATTGTTGCATCACGTTGCATGTGAGCTGGCGGCCACGGTCGAGATACGAGACATCTTCGCCTGGTCGGATAGCCAGGTCGCGCTTGCATGGTTGCGCGCGGCCCCACATACCTTGGAGGTTTTTGTTGGAAACAGGGTTTCCCAAATCCAGAATATCGGAATTGATATAACATGGAGACATGTGCCGGGAGAGCTTAACCCAGCGGACTGTGCTTCCCGAGGTTGTACGGCACCAGAATTGGTGTCACACCCGCTCTGGTGGGGTCCAGAGTGGCTGATGGGATCAGAAACTTCTTGGCCTGTCTGTCAGACAGATGTTACTTCTTTGAGTTTGACCGGGCTCCGTGTACATGCTGTAGTCGCTGAGACGACGTCGGAGCCGGATTGGCTACTTGCTCGGTATAGCAGCTTGGATAAGCTTCTGGGTGTTACCAGTTGGATTAAGCGTTTCATACATAATTGTAGAAACCCACAGGCAAAGCGGTTGGAGCCGATTGCAGGTGCAGAAGAGCGCCGGAGCGCATTGTTGCATTGGGTCCGTGTCGTGCAGACCGGACGGTTTGAGTCAGAGCTTCGTATTTTGCGCGACGGACGCGCTAAGTTGAAGGGCGCGGTCGCTCGTTTGAACCCGTACATCGACTCGGATGGGCTTCTTCGGGTTGGAGGCAGGCTCCGGAAGGCGGATCTTCCATATGAGACTCGCCATCCTCTGTTGTTGCCCAAGGGCGGACCCTTGGTGCAGCTTTTGGTGTCTGATCGACACATTCGTAACGCCCATGCTGGGTGCAATGCTTTGTTGGCTATTTTGCAACGCGAGTTTTGGATTTTGTCTGCCCGAAGAGCAATCCGTAGTGTCCTGTTTCGATGTATTGCATGTTATAGGTTGAAGGCATCCACGATGCAACCACAGATGGGTGATTTGCCCGCTGATCGAATCCGACCTTCGAGACCGTTTGACGGCGTTGGAACCGATTTTGCCGGTCCCTTTTCGATCAAGGCTTCTCCCTTTCGTAATGCCCGTATTGTGAAGGGCTATTTGTGTGTATTTGTTTGTTTGGCCACCAAGGCTGTCCATTTGGAGGTGGTATCGGCTCTGACTACGGAGGCCTTCGTCGCCGCGTTGGATCGCTTTGTTTCGCGTCGAGGTCTACCTTCCCTTATTAGGTCTGACAATGGCACAAACTATAAAGGAACTGTAAATTATCTTAAGGATGTTTCTGTGTTTATTGATAAAAATTGTACTAGTTTAAGTCAAATTGCTGCCCAAAGGGGAATAACCTGGAAGTTTAGTCCCCCAAGTTGCCCCCATTGGGGAGGGATTTTTGAAGCGGCTGTGAAATCCGCAAAGACCCACCTCCGCCGCATTATCGGAGAAACGGCTCTAACTTTTGAAGAGCTGGCCACAGTGTTTTGTAAAGTTGAGGCGGTCCTCAACTCTCGTCCTCTCTGTCCGCTATCTCCAGATCCAAATGACTTGGAAGCTCTCACCCCTGGTCATTTTTTGGTGGGAGGGCCGTTGAATGCCCTGCCCGAATACCCGTGGAAGGATGAACGCGTATATCGGTTGTCGCGTTTTCAAATGTTGCAGCAAATGAGCCAGGACTTTTGGCGTCGCTGGTCGCTTGAATATTTGCATTTGCTGCAGCAAAGAGTGAAGTGGACAGACAGGACTGAGCCTCCCAGGGAGGGTGATTTAGTATTGTTAAAAGAGGCAAATTTGCCCTCATTGCTTTGGCGACGAGCTCGCATATTACGTTTGATTCTTGGCGGAGATGGCACTCCGCGTGTGGCTGAGGTGTTGGTCGACGGTTCGATTTTAAGGAAAGGTGTGACCTCTCTCGCCCGCCTTCCCGTAGAGTAAGCTAGCGGTCTGCTTCTCAGACCGGGACGGGGGGATGTTTGTAATATATTGGGTAAAACTAAACGCAGGCGTTTCCTGTTATCGCCGCCAGGCGTTTTGGGGTTCTCACATTGCTCGTGCGAATGGGTCGTGGACGGTCGCCATTGTCCTATGCGATATCGGTTTGATTTTTAATACGCGAGAGGTCCCGCGTTCTTTGATTGCTAATTATCTTGAGTTGTATTGGTGAATTTCCTGTTTGTTAAATAACTATTGAACTTTGTGTTTGTGTGCCCGTCATTGTGACTTTCTCCTGTGGGATGTGACGCGTGGCTGCTCGCTCACATCTACCTGTTGCCGAGCCGATTTCGGGAAGAAATCTATTTATTTGTTCTGGGGAATTGAGATCTCATGGGTTAGGTAGGGTGATTAGGAATTCCCCCTTCCCGAAGACACTCAAGTTTGGATCCGAAGACAAAGAAGATTTAGTTTGGTAAGTGATTTTCCATTGTAGTTAATTTATAGGTTAAGTTATTATATAGGGCCCTGTAGCTCCCTTCATAAGCTACGGTGGTAGCAGACTGCGTTAAGTTAGTTAGGTTTTAATCGGGCAAACGTGGTGCCGCGTGGAGATTTTTTCCCGGTACTTATTTTTACCGGTGGTTTTTTCCCGGTGAAGTTCCGGTACAGAATTCTTCCCGCCGCTTCGTTTGTCCGGATTCTCTCTGCCACATTTTCTGGCAGCAGACCGTAGTTGCTCTGCACATTTCTGATTCGATCACGCAGGGAAACTCCGAGCATAGCGCGCTCCATCGCCCTTTGGGTGACCTTGAGCCTTCTTATGAGGCACATAGTAAGCGACCACGCCTCAGTTCCGTATGTCATTACTGGCAACACACACTGGTCAAAGACCTTAGTCTTGAGACACTGTGGTATTTTGGACGAGAAGATATCGCGAAGCTTCCCGAACGCTGCCCAGCCGAGTTGGATTCGACGGTTGACCTCTTTCTCGAAGTTGGACTTACCTAACTGAACTGTTTGTCCCAGGTATACATAATTGTCAACAACTTCGATTATAGAGTCTCCAACCTTCAGAGCAGTGGGTGCGACACGGATATTAAACATAATTTTCGTCTTGTCCATGTTCATTTTTAGACCCATTTGTTGGGAGGCTCTACAGAGGCCATCGAGCATTGTGCCTAGGTCTTCCAAGGTCTCAGCCATGACTACGATGTCGTCAGCGAATCGAAGGTGAGTGATGTACTCGCCGTTGATATTGATGCAGAGTCCGCTCCAGTCCAGAAGCTTGAAAACATCTTCCAGGGCGGCGGTGAACAGTTTCGGAGATATCAAGTCTCCCTGTCTCACCCTTCGCTGCAACTGGATAGGTTTGGAGCCTTGATCCTGGAGACGGACCGATATGGTGGCGTTTTCGTACAAACACTTCAGCGCTTTGATATATCGATAGTCAATTTGGCACCGTTGGAGAGACTGTAGCACAGCCCAGGTCTCGATCGAATCGAAGGCTTTCTCGTAGTCCACAAACGCCAAGCATAATGGCTGATTATACTCCTCAGTCTTCTGTATAATCTGCCGCAGCGTATGTAAGTGGTCTACGGTACTAAAGCCTTTTCGGAAACCGGCTTGTTCGGGAGGCTGGAAGTCGTCAAACCTGCAAGCAAGACGATTCGTAATGACTCTCGAAAACAGTTTGTAGACATGGCTCAGAAGTGAGATAGGCCTATAATTCTTCAATAAGGTTTTGTCGCCTTTTTTGAAGAAAAGTATCACCACACTTCTGTGCCATGCCGTAGGCGTTTATCCCTCGAGTATGACGGAATCGAATAGCTTCTGAAGAGCTTTTAATACCGGTGTTCCACCTGCTTTCAGAAGCTCAGCCGTGATTCCATCATCACCCGGTGCCTTATTGTTTTTTAACTGTTTGAGAGCCAATAATAAGCAGCCGGAAGCAGGTATAATATGAAATAAAACAAAGCTCACAGAAATATCTTGCATAAATTACAGTGTGCTAGGTTTTAACTCTATTTTAATCTTGGTATTACGGTCCTTCACAACTTCTAGAGCATTTGTTGGTCATGTGCTGTCCTTAAATTAGATAAGAATATTAGAGAGACCAGATTAGAAAATCCAATGATAAAGTTTAAAATTATGATCTTTTTTATCTTGGATTTTTCTTCAAGACCTCCCCGTCCTGAAGCAAAAGATCACGGCACTGAATTCACAGATCCCAACTATATCATCATCACGCCGCCGGTGACAATTGAATCACATTCCTGCGTCGTCACGACCCCGTGTCCCTTGACGACAACTTCACAAAGTTCGACACTTCGAGTTCTATCAACGCTTGTAATAAAGTTTCAGGAATAGTTCACATTAGGTAATGTTGAAAGCTATAAAGCCATTTCTTTGAAGTCTGAAGTGATATTTCAAATCATTATAATTTTTAGCCATTACTTGCCCTAAGTTGGACAAAGTCTTGCCTTCAACATTCTTTGTCAACTGTTCTTATAAACTGGATTTTCACGTCTGGTTTGCAAATAAACAGATTTTGGTACGGTGTTCACTATAACTTATATTTTTTTCCCGATGAATTCAAAGTTTTGCTTACACCCCGCGCGAAGCCAAGGTAAATCGCTGGTAATAAACAATCTCTCTGCTATCTACTCATCATCTCGCATAGTGTAAAACTTGCAACGTATTCATTTACATTGGATGCCATCGACTTGTATCAGCTAAAAGAAACTACAACTTGGACTTTGAAATGGTCCCCGAAGGACTAAATTTGGCGTTTCGTTTGTGCTTTACAAGATTTTCATACAAATCTATGCTAAAGCATTGACTGTATACAGACGTCTACGTGAACTAATGGTAAAAAAGATAACTTTCAGAATTTTATTTATTTCTCCTTGAATTAATTGGCTAAGATCACCATATCGTATAGCATGTCTTGGATACAGTTAAATATTAGTCTATAATCGGGCCGAAACCTAAGCTCCCGTATGGCGTATGTCACTTTGACTATAATAGTGATGTACCTAAATACGAATCGCTGCGATTATTTGATGTTACGTAAAAAAACAAATCGAAATAATATATATTTTTTTTATTTATCAGAAGTCTGAACCTGAGTCGCTCTCATCGGCACTAATATGGATAATAAATTCATTGTGAATAATATTATCTACTCTGATGTCACGATTCGATACGATTGCGTGAATTCTTGTCCCTTTTTCTTCCGTTTTTTGTATTACTTTAATGTTAAATATTTTAAATCTTAAAACGCAATAATTTTTATATCCAGCATTTACAAACCTTATTAAACTAGTGGTTCTGTGAGAACAGTAGACCTCGCGAGCCCTTCCACGAAATAACCGATATTTTACCGTGTCCCTGGCTTAGAAGAGTTTTGAAACCAACCTACCAATGCTGGAAAGAAAGTAAAAAGTTCTTGTGGTTGGTCAATACCACAAAAAAATTGACTGAGACCTGCCTTTTCCGCCTCGAAATAATCTATACATATAATAAAACAGTAAAAATATTTTGTCTGTACATTTAATATTTTTGACTGAAATGGATAGAGGGAGACCTAAAAAGAACAATAGAAAGCAAAAAAATTTTTTTGGAATTTCTTGTCTGTCTGTCTGTCTGTCTGTCTGTATGTATGTACGCGTTTCACGCAAAAACTACTGGACGGATTTGAATGAAACTTTTTTTGTTGTATAGCTATTAAACCTGGGCAACATATAGGCTATAATTCATTTTGAAAACTGGAACACCTGATGAAGAACCATAACGGAACAGCTAAACTTTAAGTAATATGGAAATGGTGCCTTAACAAAAATCGTTCAACCTGATGAGCATTTTCTGCCGACGTATAAAAATTGAAGATCTGGAACATCTGATGTAAAGCTCCAAGAGACCAGCTACACTATAACATATATGGAAATGGCGCCTTAGCAAAAATCGTTTAACCTGATGAGCATTTTCTGCTGACGTATAAAAATTGAAGATCTGGAACATCTGATGAAAAGCTCCAAGAGAGATTTTTATCTAAGCGAAACTCACGCGGGCGAAGCCGCGGGCGACAGCTAGTATAAATAATATTAATAAATATATACGGACAAATCACACAGATTGAGTAAGTTCAAGACTTTACGGGATGCTAATTTAACAATACTATATTTTATAACAAATACATATATGTATAGATAAATATCCAAAACCCACGTCAATCTGAAAAAGATTATTTTCCATCTTGACCCGACCGGGGATCAAACCCGGGTGTGGCCGTCTGGCGTGATGACCGTTAGGCCACGGAGGTCGTCAGTCGTCAGAAATGCATGGTTTGACCTATTGGTTATAGGTATGTATATTTATGTAATTTGCGCAACAAAATTAAAGTTCAAAAAAGAAAGTTCAATTTGAAATCGAATCTATTATATACATATACGTATATATTACTTTTTTTAATAGGATTCTAATCATACAATGAAGTTTTTTGATATCAGATTTATTTCAAGTGTTCAAGATAATTCCACCAAGCAAAGCAATCCACAATACAATACCATTAACCAAATAAATACTTGAGTTTTTTTTTTCAGTTTGCGTGTACCACCCTAGATCTCAGCTATGCTTCTCATCAGGCAAGATAGAGATCAAACGCACTCAGTTTAAAAAAAAATACACGCAATTCAAACAATCTCATTAATCAAGTCACTCTTAAATGAATTTGCGAGTATTAAAAGCTTTGCTTCGCCATCTATTGTTTTTTTTTGTGAACTATCGTATAAGAATTTAATATATGGATTTATAGCGGTTTTATTAAATTTCACTATGTTGTTCATACAAAAAAGTTGCGTCTTAATAAGGATAACAAAAATGTCTAATGACATTTTTGAATTTTTCTTTAAATAGCTGAGATATAAGGTTTTTTATATATATTATCGCCATTTTATAAAATTTCGAAAAACTGGCTCGACTAAAAAATTCTATAAAATTAACGAACCTGCTCACAAAATTTCATAAGAATCGGTTCAGAAATGAGACCTGTAGGCGATAACATCCGGACAGACAAAAGAATTTTCGGCTAGTGGAAACTGAGACGCTTTGCTCGCTGCGCTCGCTCGGTCGATTAAACGATGTATCGAGATTTTTTACATTCTCACTATCGATTTATTGTAGCCCGATGCAATGGAACTCCCTAAACGGGCAAGCCGGAAGTTGAAGTACTACATTTCCGCGCATAGATAAAAAAATTAAAACACCTGTCATACGGGAGTTTAGGTTTCGGCCCGATCTTAATTCGGAAATCGCTGCCTATCTCAGAGGGGTCACGTTTCTCTGCATCTGACTACAAACTACCTGGTAAGAGGGCACCAGGTCGACCGCGAAGGAAGAGGATGGACGACATCACGACCTGGACAGGACTTAGGTCTTGGAGACTAAAACAGGCCGCTCAAGATAGAGAGAGATACCGTTTGCTGATCCCCAAACTTCATTTTGAAGATGGCACCCCCTGATGATGATGATGACTACAAACTCCACTCACTTCTGTCCATCTTTCCCCAGGTTGAGCGAGCTGGTCCTGATGGCCTGCCGCCGGTGCACCGTGTGGCCCGGACACTTTTGCACCTCCCGCAGCACTTCGGGGTCTGGCTTCAGTTCCACTGGGGAAGGTGGCTCCACGTACACCTAAGGAAATTAAATATTAGATAAAGTACTCAAAATTTAAATTTCTTGTATAAGCTTATAGTAACAGGTAAAGTCAAATAAAACAGTAATATATCGAGAAGGAACGAGGGGAAGAAGTTGTCCAGTAGAGACAATATCAGAAAGAATGTCGGTCACAACTTGATGAGGAATGCTAGTGGCAGGGAGGCATGGTAGATGATAGAGGTCTACGTCCTAAGACGGACAAATGATAATGAAAACAGCGAAGAAGGCCAAATTTGATTACAGACTGACTCCGGGACAAGTAAAAACTTGATTGTCAACAAAAATTTGTTAAATCTACTCTAATTTTAATACATTTGCATGTTTTACACACCTCTGTATTGTGATGAGTATTATGGTCCTTATAATAATTGTGCCTCCAACTCGCGGGCTGACACTCGGAGTCGCTCAAGGCACTGGTGTCTTCATTCTTCATCCCCCGATGGAAGATCCTTTTCGCACGCCCCAATTTCGACTTTGTGCTCTTATTACTTGAGCTCATACTTCCATCTGACGCATAACTTGAGCTATCATCTCCGAAAGGAGGGTTTAGGACAAAGGATTGTTCTAAGGGGGCTATAGGAGATGGTGGCATTATGGTCATGGGTGAAGGTGGTTGGGTCCTAATAGCTGGGGCGTGGAGTGGAGAACTGTTGAAGTCAGGGAAGGGAAATGCTGTAGGCGTGGTTGGTGTCATGTCTATATAGTTTAGGTCTGGATATCTATCTGTTTGTGTGTCTAGGAAATGTGGGGATGAGACGATGACCTCTGTCCTGTTTTGCCGTTTTCTTCTCCTGAAATCAAAATAGTAAGTTTAAACAGAGGATCCCAAATATTTCTAAGGAATAATTTAGGCTAGTTGCTTAATAGTTCATTTTGCATTTGGTTTCCTTACAATTCTAGTATCAATAAAGATACTTGCCTAGTCTTGAGTGACTCCACTCTCCTGAGCAGCGCCTTGGCGCCATCTCGGAGTCTCTCAGAGCCCGTCCTACGGAATCTTGTGCCTGTATCCTCATCATCCTCCTTGTCGCTTGGTAACTGTATCATCGTCTGACCAGGCACTGTTAATCTAAAAAAAAAAATAGTTGGTTATTGTAAATTATCATCAGCTATTATAATGTCTTCACTCCTGTGGCTTTTCTATGGATGGATTAGAAGGGCTCAATGTGGATTGGTGGGTTTAAACAACTGCAAATACAAATGGGACCAAAGCCCTAAAGTGTCTTTCTATGCACGGAGGAGCTCGAGATAATATATTTTATGGACACCCATCCCGTAACCGACCAAATCAAGAGTTGCTTAACCGCAACTACCACATTTTAACTGCGCGAACTAAGACTGCGCTAATCCAAGTTCATCTGTTATTATCCTACTGATGTTAACCTACATTTTATTTCAATTTGAAACCTCTTTTTGAATGATTTCAAAAATTTCATCTTTGTCACCTTCTTCTACCTTAAGTACAGTTTCGTATTGTGTAGAGTGGTATAAAAATGTCCTTCATAAGATTATAATTATAAATTTATTGCTTACTTAATTGGACAATAATTATTAAAGACTAATAACTATTGAAATAATAATAATGGTGCATTTCATCGAAAATTTCATAGATAAAATTACTCATATTATTGCTTTGATTTATTTCAACCAAGTCAGATATTATGGCTAATTGATTTGATAACATGGCTAATTGAAAACTAATCTAATTTATTAGAATTGTATTTTATCCACTATCAATGAGGTGTACCATTTTGCAAGGTCTGTTTACAACAACAACTCTCAATAATTACTCCTTTAAATGCGCCCGTGAGCCAATTAATGGCTTTTACAGATTTGCTTTGCAACAAAAGTCAGCCGCCGCGCCCCAGCTGTTCATAATACAGGATTTGTTGATGATAAATATAGGTCAAGCACGTACTTGTAAATAGAATTCAGATATCTATTTGGCCATTGTTTTAATGTATTAATCTCTACCTACTTAATCCTATACTAATATAATAAAGCTGAAGAGCTTTTTCGTCTTGGCAGTGAAAGAAACTATGTTAGAAACAGGCAGTTTGAAATCTTCGATCCAGTCACAGAATAAGGAAATAGTACCAAGATCCAGTAATTCATACACACTATATACAGTAATCATACATACAGAAAGAATTATTCAAATAGGACCAGAGAAAACAATTCATTTATTTCTTAGGGGAATAAGGCTAATTGTTTAAAATAGGTTGGAAGTCGTGATAAACCTCCAGGGTCGGAAGCACTTTGAGGGAATTTGGGCGATTTTCATAGTTAATGGCAGTTACAGGGAATCACAGAGGGAATTGAGGAATTATCCTCTAGAGGCCTTGAATTTGCAATTAATGTGTGCTGTCGGTGCGAGATTGTGGAACTAATTTTGTACTAAATTAATAGTAAAATGTAGAGAAGTAATGAAAGCCACTCTGTGTTAATCTGTAATTTCTTTCCAGCGCAAATGTCACTAATATCGGAAAATCCCTTTCGAATGTTACTCTGGACTAACAGACAAAAAAAAATGTTTAGCTTCTGGTAACGGGTTGATAACACTATGCAATTTAAAGTTTGCGGTACACTCCATTTTTTTCATTCGTGTGGATTTCCACATCGAAGTATCCACGTTTTGCCCCGGGATAAAATTCGCTTGTCTTTCTAGAAGAAAACAAAAGTCCACTCGAGTGTAGTGGCCGCCACCCCGGCCCTCGAGACTCGCCTTTCCGACTCAATCCCTTTGTAATGGAAGTATTTGCTTAGAAGACTGCACTTGGATGTGCTCTTGTTTGTGGAAAATGTACTTCTGATGGTGTTTTAATTGTATTTGTAATTTGAAATTCTTAAAAAAATAGGAATTAAATACACTATTATTGCAAAGGTGACCTCAACGGAAATTGAGATAAAAAGAAAAGGATCCAGTATTTCTATTATTGCAATTTTTTACAATGCAATACTTTTGTATAAAGTAAAGCCACCGGGCTCCGCTCCTGAAGGAAATTTGGGATAAAATGTAGGCTATTTAATATTTCAGGTACTGCTCTACCAAATTTTATCGTTTGTCTAGTCAATATTACATAATTGGGCAACAAACATCCTCACATATTTACACACTCATAAACAGCACCCTACAAACATAACAAGCCGTTTTTGGACACTCGTGTATTAAATAGAAAGATTTTGATCGTAGCCTACTGTATCTAGCTCACGTAGCGTAGCGTGTGTAGTGTAGCGAGTGTATCTGTACAATTTCATGTTAAAATCCAATTAATTATTGTTTCTATGCACTATACACTTTAACCTACTTCCAGCCAAAATTCGAGTATCATAATAAGTACAGTTTTGAGTAAATTGCCTTGTTACGCGATTCGGCGAAGTTATAACAAGCTCTTCTCACCTCGACACTAACGTTTGACTTGCGAATAGTTAGGACCAAACTAGTTCAGTTACCGAACTCTAGTAACAGAATTGTTTAAAACTATTCGGTACCTACATGTTAGAAGGAAAGTTTGGTTCATATTATAAATAGTTTTACAGACAGTGGCAAAAAGACGAGAGTGTCATTAAAAGCAAAAGTGGAAATATATTTAAATGAAAACTTTTGACGAATCGCATTCTATGATTTGTTATTTGAATATTATATATACTCTTACAACATTTAAACAATGCGATTATCTTCTGTGGTTCGTTAAAAAAGAAATGTATTGGTTTAACTCAAAGGCTTTGTTATCGTAATATAAGCATATCTCAGAATTTGTTCTTGTATCAAAGGAATTGATATTATTAAATGGCATTTTGGAGTTATACGCTTCAAAATAATGAGTGAGACAAGGTTGCAAGAGAAGCCAGTAAAATTTGGTATAAGTATCTATGTTCTGTAGGCAATATAGGTATAGAGCAAATAGGCTAGGTCCTAGAATTTAAAAAAAATATGCACAACAATCCAGAAATAGATTATATTTAAGATCAATTAAAAAATAGATAGACTGAAACATTGCGGCTGAAAGTGGCTGAAAATGGGGAAGTCAAAATATTACAGGTCAGATTCATTAAATCATTACAACATACACACCTAGTCACACTTTTAACATTCATGTGTATTATTTAGTGCACCTTGATTACGTTTTCTTCACCATTTAATTCGACAATATTATTGTAATAGCAAGAGAAACCTTTTATTGGCCTTATTATAGAATAAGAATTGAACTGTATTTGCTGTAAACGCTGTTGGTTTCTTTAATAAAATAAAAATAAAATAAATAAATTATTTCACACTTCTTCTTCTTCGTATTCCTCTCCTATCAGCATCATTGCGATTTTTACTTTGGAGGCCGCTGCACGAAACAGCGAGATGCTACTGCGGCCGAACTATTTGCGCAGGTTCCTTAACCAGGAGTGGCGCCTTTTCCCTGCGCTCCTTTTGCCTTGGATTTTGCCCTGGATAATGAGTTGCAAAATCCTGTATTTGGTGTTTCGCATCACATGGCCAAATCCAAGCAAAAATTAGTTAACTAGCGTAAGATTGAATAATAATAAATTTATTAACTGCAACAACTCGGCCTTTATTAACTGAGTAACTGCTCGGGCACATGCTCATTAAACACAATGAGGCAGATATATTTAATGACTCTTTTGATATATTTACTCGAAATGTTAGACGTACCTAAATTTCAATTAATTTTATTATATTCATTCCATTCTTCCATGGCTCGACGACCCAAAGAGGATCTTGGCCTCCGATACTAGAAGCTTCCATTCCTTCCTGTTCATTTTATAATATAATATGATTTAATTACTTATTACCTTAATTTTCAATCTTTCTCTTTTTTTTCTTATTAGTTAATTTTTTTATGTGTATGCAGGTGTTTTAGATTTATTGTCTGTAAATCTGGATGTATCCTTATAAATAAATGAAATTATCGAAGGTAATGTGAAGGGAAAAAAGGTCCAGGGAGATTGAGAAAGAGTTAAATGTGAGCCAACTGAAAGAAAAGGCGGGCGCTGGGCGTCGTCGCCGGCCGTCACGGCGTTCTTGTCGGTGAATTGACACGGCGCCGCCGTGTCAATTCACCGACAAGAACTCATAAATAAGAAGAAGCGTAAGATTATGTTTATTAGCAGCTGATCCCCAGGACTCCACCCCCGCGGGAATTGTCAAGCTCTACAAAGCCTATAAGCTATGTGTTACTCCGTCGCTAGTCTCTGTCTACCCCCACGGGAAAAAGGCGTGATAATATGTATGTATGTAGTTACTCCTCTAAAAAGTATTATTACCGCTAAGCCACCCGATATTAAAACATACTACATACGTATCTGCTATGTCTATGCTACACACTGTAATTAAAAATGACAGATTGGTGTAATAATTCCAAAGAATTTATACGACAAATTGAAAGAGACGCGCGGTCACGAATCAACACTTCGATCTCCAATCAGAGAGCAATTGACCGCTGTTCATTAAATTGTACGACACATTACTTGAAGTTATTGCTCTGAATAGACGAGGCGGTGTGACAACCTGTGAATGATTGTATACGTTACTGATTGGCAGATTAAATTTTTATATTACTAATTTAAAAATGATTCAGATGACGATTTTTTTGGATTGTGGAACAAAATTTCAGAATGAATGGAGAATAAATCGCACAAAAGCGTAAGATTGATATTGCAATGATAAAAAATCCGAACATGAATGTTCTGGTCATAGGTCTGGTAACTTTCTGAAATTTTATAGATTAATTTTTTCCACTTCCTACCATAAAATGAAGCGTAAACAGCTTGGGATGTGATTTACGCGTCTCGTTGAAAAGTATATCGTTTGGAAAGATCTCGTACTAAATCAATAAAGAAGTCCATTCATTTAGCTCAGACAAGAGTGACCAAATTGGATGCGTGCCACAGATTATCTCTGAATAAATAATGGTTTTCTGACAGCCACGGTTCGTATCTAGCATCTACCTAGTAAGTGTTTAAACTGTAAATTATATTGCGGCAGTTATCGGCCTGTGAACGTCAACTATGATAAGATGACTGCCCCTTCTTTCTCTTGCTGATGGCATTGCAATGCTGCCGCCTTACTATATATAATACAAACAATTACATATCAATGCTTACACAATTTTTAAGAGTTGTTGACAATCAGCGTTTATGATTTTTTATTATTCGCTCTTCTATTCAATGCTCTATCCAATTATACGTTTAAATAATTAATTATTTAAGATTTAATCAGCTCCAACTTAGTAGATAATCAAAGTAAGGAATTTAATTATCATCACATTTATAACTCGTTAGTGAACTTATCAAAGGTTTGATAAATTTGTGTCAAGTCAAAATCCATTATTTAAAAAAAGGCAATAGCAATAAACCACTAAGTTTACAATTTTTTTATTTTTTTTTATACCCTCAAAGCTACTAGGTTTTTTTGATAGATCTGTATGTGTGGAATATAGGTCTAATTATAAATGTCCTCCATCACGTAAGATTTTTGAAATAAAATGTGTCAAAAATTCGAAATTTTATTTTTCGCTAATATTTTGCGACAGTATTAAAATAAGTAATTCTAAAAAAATTTACATGTTTTATAGCTGTAATTATTATAACACTCTTCAATAATATAAAGCAATTCAATTTTAAATTTTACAAATTTTTATTTCCTGGAAAAACTTTTTTTGAAAGTTGTGTTAATTTCTCCATACATTTTATGGTTATAGTCCTTGTATGGAGAAAATAACACAACTTTCAAAAAATGTTTTTGAAACCTTTAGTATCCTTTACAAAAACACTTTATCGTGGTTCATATCTATTCGGTTGTTGTGTTTGATGTACGAAGTTGGTTGTGTAGTCTGTAAAATGTATTTTGATTTATAGTAAACTAGCCCGCGGCTTCGCCTGCGTGAATTTCCTGCGGGAACAGTGCTTTTTCCCGGAATGAAAGGTGCCCTAAGTCCTTCTTAGAACTTCAAGCTATGTGTATGCGATATTTCAGGAAGATTGGTTTAGATAAAGCGTGAAGAGGTAACAAACAAATAAATATACAAACAAACAAACTCACATTCGCATTTATAATATTAGTTAGGATGAGCTGTTCAATTAACGATGTATGTGTTTGTATGCCAATATCTAGCCCAGTAAGTGTCAATCAAGATATGTTCTATGTATATTTGATCTATTCATAGGTGCCGTAAATTAGAAATATCAATGACAGACTATTATAGACCATAGCAACTGCTGTGGCCATTCCAAAACAATGTTATTTCAACCATCAAAATCTTTTCTTGTTAAATTTCTTAAACAGCACAAACCATAAAGCAACACGGACTCCGTTCCGCGCGCGGAAGTCCGTGTTGCTCGAAGGCACAAACATTTCGACATTATCATTTTAAATAAAGGGCCATTTTTAACCGATAACTAGCAGCAATCAATAGTCAACAGAGATACTTAATCAATAGAAAACACAGTAGCCTTGGGCAACAGCTCGTTACTCAAAATATCTCCATCACACATCGGATTGACAACGGGAAGGGCCAACAATGTGTATAATCAAGGCGGCCATTTGTTCTACTTGCAGTGGTACTTGGCCCTTCACCTATCACGTTTCTATCGCGTTGCCAAACCGTAAGTTATAATGATAGGCTATTAGTGCGGGTGGGTGCCCAGTGTAAGCGTGGAGCGATAAGCGGTAGCGGGAATGTGAAGTTTGTAATAAACAGGCAAGTCACGAAAAACTTGTAATAGTATTAAAAAAAATACTACCACTTCAACCAGATCTAAAGTTTTGATTTCTATTTTCTTCGAGATAATGTAGACTATTATAAGGTCAAAGCCCCTAATATTGTGTCAAACATGAATGTACTCAGAGAGTGATGCAGAATATTGATGGTTTCAGGGTGTCGAATCTAGTGAATCCCGAAGAGAGTAGAGTAGAAGTGGAAGTCGTGAGTACTTCACTTAAGAATGTCCAACGCTTAGATTCGTCCCCACTGGTGTCTCTAGAACTAGTAGCAAATTTAAGCACTTCATATACATTTTTATTTTTGTCTGTATTTGGTATTTTTGCCTAAAGCCATAGTGTAAATAAAAAAAAGAAAATTGCCTTATTTCGATCCCGAGCTGCGAATTTGTTTTTGAACAAAAGTTGCAAATACACGATCAACTTTCCAATTCCCCGCTGTAACTGGCACCGCAATTAAAACTTCTTACATTGCGTCAAACCAATAGCCCAGATCGAGGGCGTTTTAGAGCAGAAACTCATTTTATTAATTGTTATGTGAATGACGGCATAATGGCCGATTGAGATTAGGTAAATATTCACACGCATTCATCATGATAAGGAGGATATTCTCGGGTATTGTTTGTGGTGAAAGAGAGTGGTATTCGAGGTATCTCGGCGGAAAATTGTTTATTGTTAGCGACCGACGCTGTATCTCACTTATTTTAATGAAAAGTATTTAGAAATAACTCAATGTTACTTGTCTTAATGGAATTTATTGAAACAAGGTCTTTGGTAACACAATAGTTTGTAGTATACATGATCTTTTTTTAAATATTTTATGCACCAGCCTGACTCTGATGGTAGGAACACACAACCTTTCACCCTACATAACCATCTTCTTTCCGTCCCATCGCATCTGAGTTTAAATACCGGGTTTACCGGGTAATACGGGGTTCTGAACCTCTTCTAGTGCCTTTGCTGCTATCATCGGTTGTGTTGTTTTTATACTCAGTTATAGAAGTTATTATATTCGTTTCTACTCACAAGTCCGGCTCGACGTCAGTGTAGTGTCCGTCAGCATCCACCAGCCCGACCCTGATGGTGGGGAGGCTGTCATCCTCGTCGTCCTCCACCTCCCCTCGAGCCTCGCGGGCTTCCTTCTCTGCTAGCGCTTTTGCAGCTATCATCTGTTGGACAAATGTATAGTCATTACAAATAATTACAGTAGTTATTGTTATAAAAGTATCTTTAACGCCTCCTAAGAAAAACCCGTCCCAAGCCTTCCTACACGTACTCATACAACCATTTAGGTCAGTTGCACTGTGCGCCATGCAACTGGATCTTCAAAACCAACTTTGGTTTTGCTAAACATATCCGTTCCCATCTACGGAGATCACAAGATTCGCCTTTGACGGTCCTCTCTGAAGCGAGAGGATATGATGATGATCTTGAAACTTTGATCACTAAACCGAAGTACAGGGGACAAAGTTTACAAATTGCACGTCTCATAAAGCGAACCATTGAGCGAAGAGGTTGTGCATGTGCATGTGCATTGCGCTTAACTGATCAAGATCGAACAACTAAATTGTCTCTATTTTGGTCTTCTAACTGATTTAAGAGCTTTCTTATTATGTTTTTGTTGGTGGTACACACTTTCAAAAGTACTTATTTTGAAATATGTAAGAAACAGTACTTAATTTGAAATGCAAAGACGTCATAACTTTCGTGTTGTCTCAGTCTAACACGTAGCAAGACAGTTAGTGCATGATAATAAAACCAAGCACCATTTTCATAAAACTAGCTACTGCAAGTCTCAACCATAAAACTTATTTAACTACATGCTTCCCATAGTAAGTAATAATTTATTCTTCAGAAAGTCGTACCTATTCTTTTTTGCTGTCAGTTCGCAAATTAAAATAGTCTCTTCTAAGCGAATGTATTGTGAGGAGCCGAGTGGTATTCCCATTCACGCAGGAATCTTCAATGGCGGCGGCGCAGAACAGATAAAATATTTTCACTACATCGCTAGCTGCTTTGCCAGCATTCTGAATTCACTCGAGGCATTATAAAATAACTCTGTTGTTTATACAACCGTAACAACGCTGGACTGCGTATTTATAATTTGTTTAATTTAATTTTAACATAATCTACATCACTCTTTCTTTTTAATACATATTATTACGACTCAGTTTTGTATGATGTCCATAGTAAGGTAAAGTTTCAGAAAATGTTTCTTGTCTTATCAGCTTGCTTTGCTTGCTTCTAAACCAGGCAAAGGTAAGGACTGGGACAACCAGTTGGATCTAGGTTTATTAGGTCCAGCAGGCAAGGAGTCCTCCTTGTGGTTGAAATGATGACGGATTTCTTTCTACTGTTCGATAGAAAAGTGTCATTTATCTGTCACTTTCTTTCAGAGCACGTTTGTTTAGTCATTTACGGGCAGTTCAACCTAATATGTCGGTGTCAGAAATATCACGTACAGCGCGCTTCAAAAGGAAATTCCTCCCACGTATTTAAAGGATATGGAATGAGCCATGGTTTTCCCTAGAGACTACAACATGGTCTTCTTCAAAAAGGGCGTGAAAAGATTTGTTCCGGGTCGGTGTTAGGAATGTGATGTTTCAGGCGTCTATAAGCTGCGATGACGGCTTTCTATCAGGTGGGCCGCATACCCGGTATCACATCCCGGTCACTCCATACAACGCTCGCAAATTTACTACTACATAGGCTAATGGCGTTTGTACAAGTGCAAATATGTGCGCGAAATTTTGTAGGGCTGCTTGCGTGTCGTGGTAATCAATCAAAATGGCGCGAAAATGCTTCGATTACGCGCCTGCCCTGGTTCAAGTTCCTTGCCGTTAGGCTATTTGTAGTATAAACTTTACCTGTAATCTCCGCTGCGCTTGAGGCGTGATCTCCACCACGCGGGACCACCTTCTGGACTTCCTCTCGTACTGCCATTTATCGCTCAGGGCACACTGGTCGTCGTCAGAGTCGTTCTGTGGAAAAAATCCAGTATTATTTATGATAAAATATATGTTTACTAAGATTTAGGTTGCTTCAAAATATTGACATACTTCAAAGATGAAATTCCCATGGAGAAATTTCACAGAAATTGACAAGGTATTGGCGGTCGTTCCTAGTTTGTGGCAAAAGTCTTGAAAATTATGGTCAAATGGTGAGTTTTACCTTATAAGTATTTAGCTTACGTAATGACCAGGATAGATAGCTTTTATGTTTATCCTTGCGTGAAACTGGAGCTATCGTTAGATATGTATGTATCTATAGTTTTGACAATCAATCAACACAATCACCAATCTCGATAATAACCAAAACAGCCGCTAACTAGTGAAAGTAATTACAAAAGCCCTCTAAAAGTTCGCTGATTGGCTGAACGACCTCTAATAGGATTACCATTTGTCCCCAGACCGCCGCCGGCAGACAATAGACGGAATCAGACTCGATTATACGCAACCTACAGCCTTTTCAGCTAATATTGGTTTTGGTAAAGGAATTTCTTTTTAAGTTGAATTTTTATTAAGTCTTTTTTATTAAGAATTACACAAAATAATCTAAAAAATCCTAATAGATTATTAAACTAAGCAAAAAATCAGCTTATTAGACATTCAATACCTAGTCATGTTACGAATATTATCTTTTAAAAAGGCGAGACGGGAATTTCGTCGCATTCGTCAAATATTAAAGGATATTGTTGATCGCATGCCCGAGGCCTCGGGGAAATCATGAGATATTAATCTTTTTCGCTTCTACTTCAACGGGATATATTTAAAATTATATGCGGTTTTCGAAGTTTTCTCCCATATTTTGCTGGGAAAGAAAGCTTGGGCAGACAGACTTTGGTAAAATTAAAGATAAGAGACAACAATATTATTATGATTTTTTCTTTTTATGATATATAAAATGTTTGTATTGTACTTTTGAGAAAAAAAATATATCTTACCTAATTTATAAAATAGGCATTTATAACATTTAGTAGAGTCATTCGTCTATGTTTGGGCACGTGAGGAAAGAAACCTCTATAGAAGTCCTGCTTTTCTTTTCTATTAACCAAAAATTACCCCCGTAAAACTACAATAGCAGCTATTTATCAACGCAACTCATTCACGTCAGCTTAGCTACTCATTGGATCACAGATTCGGCCAATCACGATGACTTACAATAAAATCTAGATGATCCGGCTGTCACTGCAGTCTGAATTCAATGGCTCGACTAACGAGAGTAGGTACCAATTTTGTGCCATGACGGTGGGCAAAAGCGTACATTGGCCAGTGGTAAGTAGTATCATCGAATACTCAAGTTAGTTTCCCCACTTTATTAATTTTCTTAGATTGCATGGAAGCTTCTGTTTAAAGAGAAAGAATAGAGGAAACTGGTAAGAGATAGATGGATTGCTTAATGAATTATATTATCTATTAATAAAATTGGACCATGCTTCCATGCTATGCATTCCATGTCCGGGAGCGAAGAAAAAACATTGAACTGCTGCTTATCTTCCCGCACAGATTGTAAAAGTCAATCGAGGGAAAGGGCTTTACACTGGGGATTCCTCCATAGCTAGGCAATGGGCTAGCAACCTATCACTATACCTGAATCTCCATTCCATCAGAGAGCCCACTATTCAGCTAAGCGTGGCCTTCGAGTCTCACGACTCTTGGTTCTGTCTACCCCGTAAGGGATAACGACGTGATTCTATGTACATATGTATTTATAAAATTGGACGCTGACTGACTTATTGGTAAATCTATCAAAGCATAGACGAAACTTCTGAACGAAGGAACTTGAAATTTTGCAAAGAGGGTCTTGATTATAGCGTAAGTGAAGACTAAGTAAGGAAGTTTGGCATTTCCACACCTAAAGGGGTGAAAATCGAAACTCACGCGGTCGAAGCCGAGGGAAGAAACTAGTACGAAATAAGAGTACATAGTTATATTAGTCAGAATGACGTTATAATAGGAAGACCGAGCCCAAACGTGATGAAATTTGAAGCTCAATCAGCAACAAGTAAGGCTAATTTAACTTGTAAGCATAGATCATAGGAATCAACTACTTCAAATAAAAAAATGGATTGTATATGCTGCTTTATAAAAATATAAAGCAACTGCAACTGACTGTACACATACAGCATGACTGGTCAAATCTCATATCAGTACGAGTGCAAAATTGATATATTTTTTTAAAGAGTTCACTGACAAATGGTAGTATTGTAATTCAATGCATATTTATCATCTGTGGAGTGATGGCTGCAAATGATCCGATGATTTAACTTTGATGCGATGGTATTTGAAACTTATTCGTGTGGTCGTTGGATTGTTAATTTTAATGATTATTTAATACGTAGTTGTAGATTGGGTAATATAAAAGGCTAGAGATCTTTAATGTTGGAGGTCAAGATCTTTATATCACTGAGTCATCGCAGTAAAGTAATCAGTGAGTAGATTAATGTCATCTGAATCGTAAAGGCAAATAAATGTATGGTACATATGATCGTCCTATTTAATTAAATGAGAAGTAGACATATAAGTAAAAAAAATACCTACCCAAAATAGTGACGAAGTTGTGGCCGAGACAATAACAATGGCAGTACGTAAATAACCAGCCCGCTGATAGTCAGATGATATTGTTTGGTTGAAGTTTTAGCAATAAATGACTTTGGTACAGGACTATTTATAGCGCATCGAAGAGATAAGCCCCGCAATGTGCTTAAAATTATAATGATAGAGAAAAAGAAAAGAACAATATAGCAGCTCTAATTAAAAACTATACGCCATTCACTAAATCACCATTCATAAAATTGGATAAAACAATAAGTTTTTATTATTATTTCCCTATAAAACTTTGGCAAAGCTGTAGACATACAATAAGTAAACAACAACTCATATAAAGCTCGTCCAAATCCCTGTAATGTGGGAGTAAATTGGATGAAATGGCGTGCAAAACTTCATTATGAAGGAAAGAGTCATTTCAACTTGTTTCGTACTCTCATTACATCTGGATGTGATGTTTGTTGGCACCTGGGGTTATGCGTACATTTGCGGCATATTTTTTAAACTTTTTTTTTTTTTTTTTTTTAATTTCATAATTCATTTATTTGCAAAACATGAGCATAAAGATGACAAAAAAATGTGCAGTTAAACATGTACCCAGTGTGGGTGTAGCAAAATTAAATTAAATTCAAAATTAAATACTATTAAACGATGTCTTTAAAATTTAAAATTATTTCATAAAAATCTTTAATTATTTACAGTCAATTGTAGTCAAAATTTAATTAAATTTAAATAAAATTAAATGAGGTCAAATTTAATTATTCTATTTTCGGCGTGCGATTGAGACATTTTCAACCATAAGTTATCTTGTCATTTAAAAATTCTTCGACAGAGTAATATGCTTTTGAGGTTAGTAATGATTTGATTTTGTTAATGAAGATAGTGTCATTTGTTTCTGATTTTAATTCGGCCGGGATTTTATTATATATTTTAATTGACATCACATAAGTACTTTTTGAGAACATTTTTAAGTTTGATACCGGTTGTTTTAAATTATTTTTCTGTCGTGTGTTGATTGCGTGCGTGTCCTTTATTTGGATAAATAAATAGTGATGCTTCCTAACAAACGTAGCTATTTCTAATATATATAAACACGGGAGTGTTAGTATTTTCTTCTCGATGAAGTGTGGTTTACAGCTATCTGGACTTCGTGTGTTGGTAAGTATTCGAACGCATTTCTTCTGCATAACGAACAGGACGTGTGCGTCGACACTATTTCCCCATAATATAATCCCGTATCGCAGCCAAGACTCGGCGTAGGCATAGTAGGCTGACAGCGCAGTGTCAAGGTTTGTATTAACTTTCAGTACACCGAGGGCATAGACGAATCGAGACAGCTTGGATTTTATTTTAACAATGTGGTTTTTCCAATTTATGTATGTGTCAATCGTTATACCAAGGAGATTAAAATGGTTTACTTCTTCGACTGTCGTGCCATTTACTTGTAAGTTAAGATCTAGTCGTTTTTTTTGTGGCGGTCTAAATTGGATCATTTTAGTCTTTTTTAAATTAATTTCTAAATTTTGCGAGTCTAAAAATGTTTCTAATTTATTTATTGCATCCTTGAGTACAACGCACGATTCGCTAGAATTGTCACACTTAAATAATAGTGAGATGTCGTCCGCAAACATAACGCATAAACTCTTTTCGTCATGAAAAAGTCGCGGGAGATCATTTATGTATATCAATAAAACTTTTTTCTAAAAAAAATGAACCGACTTCCATCATAAAACTTAAAATCATGAAATAACAATAAAGAAAAATGTATTGGCATGCTACCTACTGAATGAGGTGAAGCCGGTGCCAAGTGCAGAAGTAAGGGTGTTATGTAAGTTTAGCTAAGCATTTTATATATATGTACACGATTCTAATGTAAATTTAGATTATTTAATTTTTTCGGCACCGACTTCACCTCATTCAGTAGGTAGCATGCCAATACATTTTTCTTTATTGTTATTTCATGATTTTAAGTTTTATGATGGAAGTCGGTTCATTTTTTTTCGAAAAAAGTTTTATTTTATCATTTTTAGTGCTTCTACACTTATTTTCTTTAATAAAACCTTTAACTTTTCTTCTGGCCGAAAATAAAGAATTAAGAA
The DNA here is from genome assembly GCA_018467065.1 of Ephestia elutella. Classification (NCBI taxonomy): domain Eukaryota; kingdom Metazoa; phylum Arthropoda; class Insecta; order Lepidoptera; family Pyralidae; genus Ephestia; species Ephestia elutella. The sequence continues at coordinate 17,527,926 of CM031570.1, forward strand.
TTCGAAAATTTTTATGTCAGTCTGATTTGAAATGTCAGAACATGTCAAATTGTCTATTATTTTTGGCACATAAATAGACCGAGAGCCCGCGACAACCATACCCTCCTTATTTTAAAAATGCGGAATGTTTTCTGCGTGGTATATACGGGTAAAAATATTAGCGACTAGGTATGCAGTTTGGATCTTAGTTGTTTATGCAGAATAATATGGCTAGCAAGGATGATGTTTATAGGTAGAAAAAGCACCCTTGGGGCCGCCCAAAGTAACATTAAATTCAGATTTTGTAATAAAACAAATATAACTATAATTTAGTAAAGTAACAATGTCTGGCAGGGGTTTATATCTGCACCAATTGCCTGGTAATGGATGGCGTGATTTCTAATATTTAACGGAATAAAATCTTTAAAAAACTTTACTTTGAGGAAATTGAGCTACCACTTTATATGCTATTGCTACAAATTATCTGCCTAAGAAATCATGATCCAACTTTTATAGTCGCTAATCGCTATTCCTATGTTGGGGACATACACAGAAAATCTTGAGTTTTAATAAAATAAGGAAGGGCATGCTGTCGCGGGCTTTTACTCTATAATGCAATGTTGATATTTTTATTATTTGTTAGGTATCTTTAAAATTACCGAACAGATTCGGACGTGGTTAAAATGGGACCAACTTGGGAATAAACCCTTTCAAATAAAAAAACAATTTTGGAAAACAGTCCACAATTGGCGAAGAAATCGGCGAACATACATAAAAAAAAACATACATAGGTACATCGAAACATATAACCTCCTCCTTTTTTGGGAAGTCGGTTGAAAACAATACACAGCCGAGCACGCTCCCTTGTGGGATAGAACTATTTGTTACGCGAATTTTAGATTTTATTAGTTGTAATTCATTTGAGTCTTCATTATTATATTCGATTTGGACGTATTGTTGACGGTCGCTTAGGTACGAGCGCAGCCATTTATTCGCCGGTCCGCGGATACCCGCATTGTGCAGCTTACGTAACAGTACGTCATGGGAGACCCTATCATAGGCTTTGGTCATGTCCAGTAGAAGCCCGACGCCGTATTTTTTATTATTTATATGGGTAAGTATTTTTTGCACGTAATGATATACAGCAAGGCTAGTCGAGCGTTTTTTTCTGAATCCGAATTGGTTTGCGTCGAATACGTCATATTTTTCAAAAAAATTATTTAATCGAAATGTCATTGTTTGTTCAAAGATTTTTGAAATTGTCGATGGGATTGCTATTGGTCTATAGTTTGCAGGATCACTAGAATCACCTTTTTTTGGGATAGGTATTATTGTCGAAATTTTTAAATTGTTCGGAAACCGTCCTTCGTCAAATGATTGGTTTATAAGTTTTACCAGTGGAGGGGTCAATTCCGTGGCGCATTCTTTTATAAGTGTCGGGGGTAGTTCGTCATGTCCAAAGCTGTGTTTATTTTTTAGTTTTTTTATTATGGTGTAAACTTCGTGTTCATCAACATACGAAAGATACATTGAGTTTGTTATGACGTGTGAGGGGGGCGCATTACGCGAGCTGCCCGGGTGCACCTCCGCTCCGGCGGCGGCCGGGACGTTATGTAATGTGCATGTACTGTGCGATTGTGATTCTCCTATAGATGCAAAACTTACCTGTTACTAGCAGCGAGGGCCGTCTATAACCTTCTGAAGGTCCTGGGCTCATTAGAATATCAGGACCGTCTTTACCCTTGGATATGATGGGCACATTAGGATAAAGAAGCTCCTATATAGCTTTTACAGTACATTATTTTGTTATGACAAATCGTTTCTCGCTTGACCTTTTACGCACTTTTAGCTGAGCGATCGTCTCCCATCCTCTTCACGTGGCCGACATATCAAAGCTTTGCTGCTTTCGTTTCGCCCATAATATTGGGGAAACGACATATCGGCCGGCCCAAATACCGCTGGAGAGATGAGGTCCTAAGAGATCTGATGGCCCTCCAAAGAGCTGACTGGCAGGAAGTGGCACAGTATAGGAAGGAGTGGAAGCTTCTTTTATTGGAGGCCAAGACCCTCTTCGGATCGTCAAACCATCGAAGGTCACGTGCCCTATATGCACCTTGCGTTGAGTTAGTTAAATGTGATTTCGTTAGTTTGTCGCACCGTAGATGGTTCATGCGACTTGTCGTAAATGTATGAGCTGGTATAACGAATTGTTCTCGTAAACAGTCGCAACAACTAATATAAAACGTGCCTGTCGGGACTGACAACCTCTTTCTTCTTTATGGCAGCATTTCTCAAGTTTCTTTATATGTCTTTTGGGCGTCATATTTGTAAAGGTTTTAATGGATAAACGCCAATAAAGATCTCCGTGGTCTAGTAGCCAACATGCTTGTCTGATGTTTGTAGGTCCTGGGTTCAATTCCGCGTATCTGTGTTTATGTATGTATGTACCCTACGTGCTGTTTAAGATTTTCTTATATCTTAATACGAAATTTCGTCGAAATCTGTCTAGCAATTTTTGCGTAAAGGAGTAACAAACAACCTTCCAAACATCTAGCCATCCACTATGTAATAACGGATAAATAATAAGTATATTGTTGGATGACAGGCACAGGATAGAACCGAAGCTAGTACCCCATGAATAGTTAAAAGGGTGCTGGTACTGCAAGGTAAGTGGATAAGTGAAATTTGATAACGTGGAACATGCATCGCCAATTAGAGCCGCTTTGGCGATGTATCGCGATTTCAGCTCAAAATTGCGTTAACTCGAATTGCGCCAATATGAGGAGGTTACGTTGAAATAGCGAAAAATGAAATGTTCAATAAACCACCCCATATAATAACCGCTGTTTTATCTAGCCATACCATAACTAACTCTACAAAAATTAATAAAAACGACGGCACTACAATACGTCACATAGCCACATATTACCCAGAATTACGTAAGGAATACTGTAAATACTGTTGGTGTACCTCAATAAATAAAATAAAGGAAGCCAAGGATACCTCATACATCTCTGTCAAAGCGTTAAGGAATTATGATGGAATAAAGAAACTCAAACCCTACATACTCGAACCACGAAACATTTTCTTGGCTTACCGCAAAGCTGGGGAAAAGTTAAGAGCAATAAATAGAACTAACAATATAGTATGTTCATCCCCTGCCTCGATGTAAAGGGGATTTTTACTCAAAAAGCCTTTTCTTAACGAGGTAAAAATGCCTTCCAAACCCCCTACCTTACCTTACCTTAACTCTTACACTATTAGTGCCATCATCCCCAGTAAGATATTGCTCTTAATAAACTTAATGAAATGAAATGAAAATGATATTATTAAAATAAGCTAAATAATAGCACTTTTAAATCATCGTATACTTGTTCTTTGTGTATAATGATATTATCTACTTACAAGAGACTATCAAACTGAGTTGATACTAATTGACCTTATGATTTTACGATCTCAGCCTGGCTACCATAAACTGAGGAAGGTTCGCGCCATCTCGATATAATATCCTAGGCCACAGATTATACAACCTCGACCATAAAGTATAATATAGTAGATAGTGCTAAAAGCTTTAATAGAGTACCTGTTTTATGAGCCTTTTGATGGTTAGACGACGTTAAAGTTATCAGCTTAAAACATTTGCGTAGCATCGAGTTTACCAATAAAGGCAAAAAATAATGCTTCACCTTGGGAGCAAAAGGGAAAGCAATACGCGATACAAACATACAGACAGACTTATCTTCTATTCCCTCAGATTTATCCTGAAATTTCTCCTATGTATAGAGTAGACTACGTTATTACCTGCGCGCATCAAAGCAAATACTACAAAATGAAAGATGCAGTCTTTACAGTTGAATTGTTGCACAGGGTTCACTTTAATATGCCACTTAAAATCTGAGGTATTAACATAACACGAGAACGAAGTCATAAACAGCTAACGAAAACATCAACACATTGAATTGGACCTTGGTTTTTGGGTATGTATCCCGTCCATGCAACTTCAGCGAGCGACAAAAGCACTTTAAGTACCTTATTTTTAAGGCTGTTATTGGATATTATTCGACTTCTAATGTACCAATTTACTGGGCTGCGAAAAGCAGTTATCGCATCGTCACAGTGGCCACAATGCCTCGTCCAATTTCGCGGATCATCGCCTCGTGTTCACGCTACAACCGAGTGAGGTAACTAACAAATTATTACTACGTGGGTAAGTAGGTTTACTTACTCCTTATATAAGCTGGAAGTTAGTAATTTTATGCGGAGCTTTGACAGTATAGCCACAGATTAATAAATACTGTACTATATACCCATTTAACTACTCATGTGGTATAGTGGCACATTATGTGTATCAACTTGTGGCACCTGGGATGATGTGTAACAACTTGTGTCACCTTAGTAAATACACGTGCGCTTACGCTCACTGGTCAACTCAAACTCATTTCTCGAAGTCTACTCATTTCTCGAAGTCTTGCCGTCTCTTTTCACGAAGACACTTCCACAAATTGCAGGAAAGTGAGAGAAATTCCCAAAAGTTTTTAAGAGGTAAAACATGGAAAAAAGCCGGTACAAATTTTGAAATGTAGATTTTACCATTTTATAAATAAACTTAATCAAATCGCTAAAGAGCCATCTAATTCTTGTTTTTAGTCTAAACAGATTTAGCAAAAACAGAAATTGATCCATTAGTATCGTTAATTGGCCATAAATAACAATTAGAAATAGGCCACGTTGCCAATAACCGTGAAATCGTCGCAGTCAAATTGATCTGAGATCTAAAGGCCTGTACAGACGAGAGACTTGCCGCGTTGGATGGAAAATCCCCGAAAATTCGACTTGCCACACGTTGTTCCTTGATTTATTTGAAATTTTTAGTTGAGAGCTGTTTTGGATAGAGAGGAAAATGGGGGCAAAAAGGGGGAAGTGTGGTGTAGCGTTATTTAAGAACGGCTTTTAATCACAATTGGAGGTAACATTGTACATCTTGCCCATATGTTGTTGTGAAAATAATTTCAAAATTGAGGAAAAGGGGAAAATGCTTGTTGTAAAGCTACGGTGAGGAAATGGCTCCATTCGCGAAGTCTACTGTTCACAAAACCACTAGTATTTATACTAGCGCAGTAAATAGACTAGAATCAAATTACAAACGGTCCAGTAATTGTGAATTTTTTAAATGTTGTGTAGAATTATTGTGAGTATTCAAAATAAAAAGGGCACAATTGCCAAGTTTCCGCGTCCGTAGTAATCTTAAAAAAACTAAAAAAAAAAAAAACTTTCTTCAGATTTAGGCTCATAATTTCGTTTAGATGCATTTTTGCTAGGAAAGTGTTCTACAAAATCTTGTAGATAATTAAATTTCCTATTATTTACATTTTACATTTTGTATCTAGGACTGATAGTTATCAAGATGTGTGCTCATAAAAAAAATTAAAAAAATCTTCTTTTACTGAAATTTGTCAAACTTTTCACTTCAGAATGTAATCTAGTTATGGCATATTTTAGGAGAATAAGTATTGGAATAAAATTTGTAGGGAATTTAATTACCTACAAAACGCATTTGCATTTTTCTTAACCAACCCTGCAGAATGGGGAGTAAAACTCAATATTAAAACTACGGAATATTGCTTTTTTTGTTATAATATTTTATTTTCTGCTAACTGCGCCTCGGGTCTTCGCTCCCGTGGGAATTTCAGGATATAAAGTAACCTATGTACTATTTCTGGTATCTTTCTACTAGTATACCAAATTTAATACAAATCCGTCCATAGTTCATTGAATAAAGACCAAAATAGAGCTAAGGGTAGGGTTTACTTACAAATGGTTCAATAGTTCTGAATTTTTGATATGTTATTTAGGATGGTTAGTAAGTGTTTAAAATGCAAGAGGCACAATTTCTCCCCCTTTCCACGCCCGCCATATGTTGGAAAAACAAAAAAAAATTGCCACTTTATTCAGATTTGCGCTCTCACCTTCATTTAGATGCATTTTAGCTACATTAGAGTTCTACACAATGTTGTAAAAATAAATTTCCTATAATGTACGTTTTATATTTCGTTTCTAGGACTAATAGTTTTGGAGATGTGCACTTTAAAAAAAATCGCATTTTTGATCGCATTTAGAAATTTGTCAAACTTTTTACTTCAGAGCGCTGTAATTAATTTATGGCCTACTCTAGGAAAATATATATTGGAATAAAATTTGAAGGAAATTTAATTACCTACAAAACACATGTAATTTTTTTTAACCTTCTCTACGGAGTAGGGAGTAAAAGTAAAAGTTAAAATATTACGTTTTTGCTATCATATTTTATTGTCTACTAGCTGCACCCGGGGGCTTTGCTCCCATAGGAATATTGGGATAAAAAGTACCTTATGTGCTAGCCCTGATATTTTTCTACTAGCATACAAAATTTTATCGAAATCCGTCCAGTAGATTTTTTATGATTGAGCAAGAAATATCACATCCAAACTTTTTCATTTTAAAATCGGGTTTCTTTCCCAATCTTTATTGCTGATGAAGCAAATATTATCTAATATCTGTACTTGATAATGTCCATAGACACTTTTACAGTGTCCCGATCAGGTACCGGTTACTCACCTGCAATGAATCACACTATAAATGGGAAAGTTTGGATGTGATATTTGTTGCTTAATCACACAAAATCTACTAGACGGATTTCGATTAAATTTGGTATACTAGTAGAAAAATATCAGGACTAGCACATAAGGTACTTTATATCCCGAAATTTCCATGGGAGCCAGGTTCAGTTAGTAAAAAGTAAAATATTATAGCAAAAAACAATTTCCGTTGTTTTATCATTTAGTTTTACTCTCCATCTTGCAGGGTTGGTTAAGAAATATGCAATTGTGTTTTGCAGGTAATTAAATTCCCTACGATGTTTGTTCTGCTACTTTTTCTCCTAGAATAGGTCATGACTGGATTATATCGTTCTAAATTAAAAAAGATTGACGAATGTTTGAAAAATGCGATTTTTTTAAGGCAAAGAATTTTTTTTCTCGGAAACTGCTGACAGTTTCCGAGAAAAAACTGAAGAAGGACTGATCCTAGAAACAAAATGTAAAATGTAAATAACGGCAAATTTAATTTTCTACAACATTGTGTAACACTTTTCTAGCGAAAATGCACTTAAAAGAAAATATAAGCGAAAAACCGAACAAAGTGGTGATATTTTTTTTTATTTTTCCAATTTGTCGGCGAGTGCAAAAGCTATTCAATTGTGCCATATTTATTTAAAATACTTACAACCATACTAAACAATAATATAAAAAAAATTGAGTTACTGGACCGCACGTAATTAACCCCTAGGGGAGGTTCGCTCTATTTACTGCGCTATACAGTGTCCGGGGGATTTTAGTCCATCGCGGTCTAAAGTCCTACGTCTGCGCAGACCTTAAAGGAAATTATGAATATGTATGTTATTTTGTTAACAGGAGCTCCGCGTAGACATCCATCTTTGTGTGAATAATTATGCGATATTATACGCTAGTTAGCCGCTTGAATAATTAATTATTCCATTAGAAAAACATGCTAAATCTGGTTTGGGAAAGGTAAATGTTACTTTTATGTTTTGGAGTTTGATTTACTTTAACTCATCAAAATATATGAACAATAGGTGGACTTGACTCCGCTACGGAATGTCTATGTACGTTAATTCTAAAGTATCCAATCTCGAAGTATGCAAGTACGATGTACGTTAGTTCTAAAGTATCCTAGTATTACGTACTCCAGTGCTAAAGTTTACTAGAGCGAAGTATGAAATGCCGATGTATGGTAGTTCTAAAGTACCCAATGTTGTAACATGCGAGACTTAATAGCAGTCTTTACCAGTTAGACCTTTAGACTAAACAGAAAATAGTAAAAGAGTGTTCTACAACTATAATTAAGCGTATAAGTGAAGCTTATAAAAACAGCAAGCCTGTTACTTTTTGCAGAAACTTAAAAAGAAAAAGATAAATTGATCGAAAAAGTTTTTTTCAAAGGAATTGTTCGACGTAACTGTATCAGACTCGTGTAAGTGACATCTATTATTAGTTTCTTTGTTGTTTCTATTTCTGTTCTTGTTATTTCTTTTATAATAGTTATAATTGGACACTAACCTTTGTGTTGGGTCAGGGATACTTATTAAAGACTCATTCTTCGAATATTACTGCCCAAGATATAAGGAAAATGTATATGGGTTCACTTATTTATTTACTTCTCAACACCTGAGCGGATCGAGTCATTTTATAACTTTTGGTTTATTAGTGATATGATTAGGTTTATGATATAAAAGTGATAGGTTAGTTGATCAAGTCATGCAAAATTTTCACGGGATTTTATCCAGCAGGACATCAATTTTACTCAAATTTGGAAATTCGTCTCTTTTGCTACCATATAGAGATCCATGCTGAGTAACATGACATTTAGTTGGCTGTACATAAATAAATAATAATCTTGTAACTATGTATGTATAAAAGTATCTATCTGTTTGCTATTTCAAACATTATCTGTCGTAAAACTTCGACAAGAATCAATTAAGAAAGTCAAACTCATTCGAAACTTCATTACTCGACTCTTAAAGACTGTATTCTGTTAATGGAGCGCTGATAAATATTCATGAAGATATTACCGAGAACCAATATTATGGATTACACGCTGATGTGTTTATTATAAGGAATGCTGGTAGCGGGTTCGATTCTGGTGGGCAGGTTTTGTGAGAATGGTCGTTGTTTACATTGGGTCAGAAAGTGATAGTGGTTTGGAGAGTACTATAGTTTAGTAGCTCTTTCTTTTCGAGTCGAGTATAGCTAATATTGGCGTTAGACCTTGTGACTGATTGTTTAGAAGCATCTGACAATAACTCCAGCCATGTAGCGACAACAATACAGGGGGCCGATTCAACTAATTACAAAATAGCAAGACATAGCGAGCTTATTAGCTGGCCTGTGGTGTGGCCCTAGAATAGCACCAACCCATCTCTTCCCGTGGGTGTCGTAAGAGGCGACTAAGGGATTAAAAACACCGGAGGATGGGCAGCAGCATCTTTCCGCGTACTATGCCATCACACTGCGATCGCCAACCCGCCTGCCAAGCGTGGCGATTACGGCAAAATCCCCCATGGATAAAATCCTTGGGGGAGACCTTTGTCCAGCAGTGGACGTCTTTAGGCTGAGAGAGAGAGAGCGAGCTTATTATGTTGTACCGTCTTACATGTTTAACAAATAAACAATTGGTTGATTAATTGATTGAAACGTAGATGTCGTATCTCTATTGTGTCTCAAGAGTTAAAGAAATTGAAATAAAGTGACAAGATCTCTGCAAGACTTTGCTTTCGAAGCCTCTCTTTTCTCTTTTGTTATTTTCTTCAACTCTTTCTTGATCGAAGTTATCTACAAATGTGTAGCAGGCTCATACCCATACAATTTTATTTTCTGTATTTTCTTTGTTGTTATAAAATCTGATATCATGCTTTTCTGTGTCTTAGAAACAAATCTCAGACATTTAATGTTCGCCCAATGTGAAATAGATGTTAACTTTTAATCGTAAATGTCTTTTTTTTGCCTGCAGCTATTGAATTGTAACAAGTAATAACAAAATAGATTGCTTCAGGTTATATTATGCTACTGTCAGCAAAACAAAACAAAAATAAGGTTTTGTATGATCTATTACGTTGGGCAGCGAGACTGTCGAGTATATTAAAATTATTGAAGCTACAAGCTACTGAGAAAGATCTGTACAGATCGTAGCAAGTATTTATCCCTACTAATCCCTAGTCTCCTCCTACCCCATGGAAAACAGGCTTGATAAGTATATACTACTTGCCATTTGGAACAATCACTACTCCGAAAAAAAATCTGAAGAAAGTTACAATTTACTACGCCACGGGGCTCCAAATTTGGGATAAAGAAAAGTATCCCCACCTGTGCTAAATTTCATCAAAATTGGCTCGGCTGTTAGGCGAGATCGGGTAAAAAACGAATATCTAGCCACAAACACATCAAACTTTTCCATTTATAATATTAGTAGTAAGACCAAGCAAATAAGTAAGTTGCCAATACTCTAAGATCCTATCGCAATTCTGGTCTATCATTACAAAGTTTTTACAACCATAATTACATGCATTTCATTAGATACCACCGTTATTACTTCAATATTCCGTTTTATAGTCTGAGCACTTTCTAAAGATATAAAACCACAAGTACATTTGTTAGTTTCCCTAGACTATAAAACACAAAACTCCTCAATATAGGTATATATTAGAATAATAAAACAATAAAATAAATCAGAAATACCACCCGGCACTGTTAGTAGGCTGTATATAGACCGAGTGCTTGATTCAAAGGTAGGCATTACAGCGGGCTACGTTTCCTCAGAATAGTAATGGATGGATATTCATCAAATCAGGCACAGTCGCTGCACATAATCTTGTCCAAATTCGCGCGAATTAGACGCTTTGAGGTCCATTGAGGGCACAAAATATGAATAACCTATAATTATACAATAATTATACAGCTTAATATAATAGGTATCGAATGTATTTTACTCGTTTATGAGAATGGGTGTCGCTCTAACGTTCACTAAAAACAAGTGTAGGTATCAAGAATACGATACAAAAAACTCAAATTCGAAGGGAGTGATGGATCTTCAAAGGATTATATCAAGAGGCGCCAATATAGCGCGATTTTTGTGATGACACAACATGAAATGTAGTTGACTACTATCATTATCGAATATCAGGATCTTAAATAGAATCCTATTTCACACCACAAATTCAACTTTTATAATCATCATCTATCTGCCTTACCTTGTCCTATCATCTGAATTATTGAAATTCATATTTCAATACTTTAAAATTCTCTTTATGCAAGAGTCCATTTGAAGGTTTTATTAAAGATATTTTGAAATTCAATTAGGTATTCCAATTTAGCAAATTGGAAAGTTACTGCGATAATATAATTGAATTTGTCTCGTCTCGTTCCGAGTTCAGAATACCAACTAGCGGAATGTGTTTTGAATAGTGTTTAGATAGGCAAGTAATTTGATTAAAGTGCTTAACTGGGTCAATGGAGGCTTGTTAAAAATTCCACCAATATTATGTGGTCTTCGAATCTCACGACTCTTTGTTCTGTTTACGGTGTATCTAAAGGATAAATAACCCTATTAGTGGCTAACCATTCTTAATCTATCTAAATAAGGATTCCCCAACTGAAATCCGTTTAGCAAAAATAAGATGTCTTTGGGTCAGTAACGTTGGGTTATTCACGATCAATTTTCAAAAGGTGCAGGGCTATTATTATGTTTGTGCATAATTCGTAATTTTCTGCTACAGGTCCATACCATTAGGAGCCAGTCCTATGAGGCTCACAAGGCTAAAGCCAATATGAAAAGGCCTTTTTGTACCTTTTTATTCTAAAAGTGAGATGGCTGCATCTATGGAGATCTGTGGAGGGCCCTCTATAGCTGTCTAAACTATTGCTAGATTTACTTGTTAATATTAATACTACTGATTATGTGAGCTGCAGACCTCGCGAGTGCCAACTCTGCCATTTTCAAAAATTTCCAAAATATCACTCGACTAACGATTTTAATGTTAATTTCACGGGAATCGGTTAAGAAATGCAATCTTCAGAGGAGAACACACAGACATACAGAGCATTTTTGGCCAAGTTGAAACAATAAAACTCACCGATCTCTTCTGATGGTGGTGGTGCTCCAGCTTCATGTTGGCGCATCTGTTGAGGGCTGTCAGTCTCCTGAACAGCGACTGGAGAGAGTCCGCGTCGAGGAATGGGTGGTCGTTCTGGACACCTGACACGTCTATCGGGAACTGCAGGTCTGCAACAAAAGGACATGTGCTCAGTTTGGTATTCTTCTTATTCTTTGCGTGTCGACTCGGCGGGTCAAATTTGTGATGACCAATATGTCGCCACAGATACAGCATTATCTGTTGCGTCATACAGGTCTTTTAGCGTACAAGTAGTAGGGCACGAGTATTTATTAGACTAAAAGGAAATTTTATGAAATGATGGTTGAAAATAAATATGTGAATATATACGGACAAATCACTGTTGGCTAGATAGGTATTATGCGTATAAGTAATAACCTCAAATTTAGTTCCTGTAACATTTGATTCTGCGAAAAGCTTCTCACTCAAGCACCAACAATTTTCAACTTGAACTGAATGCAACGAAAGCGCATTCAGTGCTTCTTCACAAAGCTATTCAGTAAGAGTGGCATTCAGTTTTCCTCGCGTTCGATGCATTCACAAGCTTCCGATACAATTTATTGTCAGAATGTTTTCTGGAAAAATTCTATTTTACGGCGAAGGTTTCTCAAGAATATCCTGAGAAGAAAATAAAATGGCACTGTATTTTATATTACTGTACGAGTACTGTTTCTAATATTCATTTGAAAAGCTGATTGGAAGAAAGAACGAAAAGGAAAATTTTAATTTTCATTGAACAAAATTCTGCTTTAACAACGAACAAGATGCTATGTATGCATTTCTTTAATATGGTCAGCATTTCTAGCGAGGACTAAGCTTACTTTTAAATCAACGATGATGTTTCACCAGGTAGCCTATCATCAAGGAGACAATAGTCCCTTCCAAACAGAAGCCGAATACACATTCCCGACATGTCTCTGACATCTGAATACATCGTCAGCGTACGTATTGTCTATTATCGGGGCCCAGTCTCACAGATTATAATAGTAACGAGATTTGGGGATGTTTCCGATGCTTCTGCTAAAATTATTAGATACATTTTCTTTTGTATTCTAAAACATGTAGGTAGGCGTTATTAGTGAGTTTAATAAAATTACATTTTTGGTATAAGCTTCATCATTTCACCTTTTGGATTCTTCCTCTACTATAGACTTCAACATAGACCGGTTCAAAGTGACCACCTGCGTTAATCTTTTTCCTAGATATTGTTATTATATCTATACTACTACTTATGTTATAAAAGTGAGAATTTATTGTGTTTGTTACTCTTAAAAAAAAAACATCAATGAGAGGATTTCTTTTGATAGAGGTAGGGTAGAATGAAAGTTGGAATAATAAATAAGGCACGTTTTATTCTAAGATCCCCGCGAGAGCGGATCCTGTTCTTCTGTTCTGTTGTTGTTTGTTGTTCTGTTCTTTACGAATGCTGCTATCATACTCAGAAATATTTTTTCAAATTGGACCGGTAGTTCCAGAGATTAACGTTCAATCGTCATCGATCAAGCTTTTTATCTTTTTTTATGAAGATCCCTTTTTTTTCTTTTTTTTAAGATAGCTCTAGACTAGTAAAGATAGCTCTAAATATTAAAACGAAATACAAAACCAACAAAACTTTCCCAAAAACATCACCGAAAACAGCGTTGTTTATTACCTCCACTCGGTGGCAGCACAAGTGCACTCGATACCCGCGCCGCCAATTACCAGACTACACTGTTATTCCAAGTTAACCCTGTTAGTCCGTCAAAGAGGCAGCCTGGCCCGAGTGTAGTGGAAAACAAGCTTTTCGTGGCTACATTTTAGGAGAATTCCGAAAATGTTTGCTTTGATTTTTATATTCGAAAAAGCTTTCGATGACTATGAATCAAACTGGTTTTATTTTCATTGACGACTGATTCAAGTGAAGGAAAACATCGTGACCTGCAGATTGATGAAAAAATTTCAAGACAGATAGCCTTCCGCATGATTTGGAAGCTAAAGCACCAACCAGCACGTTTAAAAAAAAGCCTTCATATTATAAATTTCATATAAAGTCCGCTCAGTAAACTGTTATTATCAGGATTAAACAATACTTATTCTATCAAAGTTACCAGTTAACAACTAATACCCAGCAAACGAGACATTATCTCGGTCGGTAACTGGAGCAGCTGTCACAGTATCACGTGACGGCGTTTCCGGTCCGGAGTGGAAGGGGAACATCCGGTAGTTCCGGCGCAGTCGAGCGCCGACCGCCGCGTAAGTAGGACGCTTTTGAAGTGACGCCCGCTTGGAAGTATAATACTTATATTTTCTCTTAAATACGTTGGTGATAAATGGGTTTCTATTGTTAAAGACTAGCTTTTGCTCGGCAAGTTTTAATACCTCTCCGAAGTACATTTATCAAAGCTTTATGTCAAATCGAAAAAGAACCCACTTTACGAAAATCTTTTTATATATATATTTTTTTTTTTTTATAGAATAGTAGGCAAACGAGCATGCGGGTTGCCTGATGGTAAGCAATCACCGCAGTCCATAGACACCAACGACCCTAAAAAGGTCACTGATGCGTTGCCGACTCTTTGAGAAAGCGATAGGCTCTTTTCTTGAAAGTCCCAATGTCGAATCTATTCGGGAACACCGCTAAGGGAAGCTTATTCCACAGCTTAGTGCAGCGCAATAAAAAGCTGCGCGAAAAACGGGCAGTGGTTGAACACCAACCATCAAGGTGGTGGGGGTGGTACTTCTCCTTAAGGCGTGTGGTACGGTGGTGGAATACAGCGGCTGGTATAAGGTCGAATAGCTCCTGCGAACACTCCCCGTTGTAAATGCGATAGAAAATGCAGAGGGACGCAACATCTCTGCGTAAAGCCAAAGAGTCTAAACGATCAGAGATTCTGGAGTCGCCGACAATTCGAGCAGCTCTTCGCTGAATGCGGTCAAATGGGCAGAGTTGATATTTCGGTGCTCCAGCCCAGAGATGCGAGCAGTATTCCATATGAGGCCGGACTTGTGCCTTATAAAGTTGTTATTTATCGCTATGCCTTGTTTAATATTATCCATTTTTGACAAAACAATCAATTCTTGTTCGTTAAATAAATCAGATACTTAAAATATTGGAATACACCGGCTGAAAACTGCGTGTGAATCTCATAGAAATCCGATTGATAAATCAATCGTGATTATCGACACTTCAAGAAAACAAATTAAACACTCTTCAGCTTTGTTATAAACAGTCTTATATAATAGATAGATTAGATAAACAGATAAATATATAATTAGATTAGATAAAATGTTTGATAATGAATATATTTCTGAAAATTAATCGAAACTATCATCTTTATCAATTTAATTCCAATGAATTTATTAAATCGAAAACAAAAATGATAAGTGGCGGGCGCTACGAATATTAGTAATATGTCATGTATTTGTATAAGAATATGTGTTGGTCGCCCAAGGTATTGCTAGATCGATGAGGTCAAGAAGTAGGTACGTAAGGTCCGCCTTAGGTACCTACTTCATACATATATGTACCTATACGTCATAATAAAATTGTAAAAATATTTTCTACAAAAAATATTTCCATTTATTCTGCTGATGTATCTACAAGCTCTGAGTGATCCGCATGCAATATTTAGTAGGCTCTTGTTCGCATCAACGGAGCTTGAATTATTTATTCATTTTTTTTGGCGGAAAACTTGCAATCGTAACGACTTTTAGGGACCGCTTTTATCTTTGACAAGCTTATTTATGTCTTTCCATAATCATATTGCTAGTTTTCGTCCCACTTCGCAAATTCAGAGTGAGTTAATGAATATGGTTTTACGTCGACGTTACGACATGAAGCTAATCGGATGATGGTGCCTGAACTTTGTATAAAACAAGTATAAAACTTGGCTTGTTTAAATCTACTACTTACTAATATTAGAAATGCAAAAATTTGGATGTGTGTAAGTTATCACGCAAAATGGATCTGTTGGACGAATTTCGATGTTTCTTATATAGGTAGAAGGGAATAGCACGTTAATACTTTTCTTCAAAATATCCATGTTAGCAGAGTTCCGGGTGCAGCTTAATAAAATTGATACAATGGTACTGAGGACTCAAAGCACAAATATGCTAGGTATAATTTTGATTTCTAACTTATGTCATGACCGGGTGCCCTTTGTTTCGCTTAAAATTTTTGTCTCTAATTTCACTTCGCCGAACCTTATTGGCCTAAACATGTTATGTACAATTATTGTCTCGCCTAATTGATGTTTTTGCACAATAATAATTTAGCCTAATAATTATTACATGCAATTTTTGAGTCTCTATTATTAGATGTTCTAAAATCGTTTGGCCTATAATTTTTTACACCTAACGATATCCTCGTATAAATTTGTTTGAGACAATTATTACTTACTATAATAATCACTTCTTATAATTATAACTAATTGAATATTAGTAAATTTAATTATTACTATTAGTACTTTCTTACCGGCATGGGTACTGTGACATGTCTATCACAGCAGTGCCGGAGATAAGGACAGGCCAGTCTGTCGTCAATCATTTTCAGAATGATGTGAATGATGTAATGCACTACTAATAATAATTCCTAATAATCTTCATAAGTCACAGATCCGACTTAGAGCACCCCGACTTCACGTGGCTCAAGTTTGCCCTATACTAGAGTGTTATTCCTTCGCGCGGAACCAGAAGCTCGCGAAGGAGGTCCTGAGAGAAATGAGGGCACGAGGCCGAACCGCAGCGAGGGGGGGAGGTGGCGAGCGAAGCGAGCCGGCGACCTCTCGAGCGTAGCGAGGTCGAGTGCACGAATGAATCGAAGGGCCGACGGAGCGAGTCTTCTGGTGGAGCCACCCAGAAATACTTGCATGCTGCATGCTTGCTTGCTGCATGCCTGCTTGCATGCTGCATGCTTGCTTGCTTGCATGCTGCATGCTTGCTTGCATGCTGCATGCTTGCTTGCATGCTGCATGCTTGCTTGAATGCCGCATGCAACTGCATGCTTGCTTGCATGTGGCATGCTTGCTTGCATGCTGCAGGCTTTTTTGCATGCTGTATGCGTGCTTGCATGCTGCACGCTTTAGTTCACATGCCTAATATAACTTTCTTTTACTTCTCGACATTTATCAAACACAAATCCATCAATGTTTAATTTTTGTCCCCCCCCTATTAGATTTAAATACTTTGTAATAATTATCAGAAATTATTATAACAGAAATAATTAGGTGTTACAATTTTGTGCTTAATTGCTTTGTACGAAATATTAATTAGTATTTGTGAATATTAGAAATAATCAATTATTAGGCCTAATGACTTATTTGGAAAGTAAATATACGGCGATAAAAACTTAGGCGAATCAAAAATAGGCTAAACTAAATTAGAATTCATAAAAATGTACGAATGAATGTTGTACTAAAAGTTTGTGCACCAAACTACATTAGGAGTACAAAAAATTAGGGGAAACAATAGAGACCCGTCATGACCACATAAATAACCTTAATACACAGAACCCTAAAAAGATAAACATCTAAATTGATAAGGCGCTATTTGTTACGAGTCGCGGCTACATCGATACGCCCGACCACTTACCGCCTTCAGTGACAGACGGACTGACAGGCGAACTAATGATTGCTCGGCATCGACGAGAAATAAAGAATTGAAGACAAAAAGAGTTGAGTTTGAAACAATGCCCAGGCAACAGGTTTCATATGAAATTCATGATATTCATTATATACAGGTGTCAAAGCTTCGGAGCCAGTATACTGTTCAGTGAATTTCTTTTAGTTCTTCACAGTATTGGTATTTCCAAAGTGCTACACAATTTGCTTGAAAATGTTAATAAAATTGCCAGTTGTGGTCTATTTTCCGAATATATTTTTTATTTGATTTTGAATGGATCACCAAAGCACAATTCAGAGGCCTTAAAATTTTCTAAAAATTTATAATTCCGCTCCTGTTTCGGAAGCTTTTAATATTTTCATCGGTAAAAGGAATTAATATTAAGCCCTTGTAGCGTCAGACTAAATTGGACGTCCATCGGAACTGACTGACGTCACTGCGCTGTTTTAATTTATTTTTTTGAGAGTATTGCTGTTTTGGCTGGTTTTAAAAATACATACAAGTAATTGATGGATTTAAAACGTGGCCTTTTCTTTTATTCTTCCTCAGAAAAATTTGAAGATTGTTTGAAGATGAAAAGGATAAATTAATCATATCTTGTTTAACAGGGTAATGAATTTTGTTACAATACTTACTTTTAGTGACTAAAATTGAGTAAATTACTCTTAAATACATCTAGTACCTACATATTGATCTTAATTAAAAAAGTAAAGATGCGTTTGTATTTTTGGTTTTTATTTGTATTTTTTAAAATATTTCCTTTCTTATTGACTAGTATTAGTATAATTTGGCTCGGGACCCTGAATGTGGATCTATATTACTTTTTCTTTTTTGATTCTTACATTGTAGTAAGTAAATGTGGTAAACGCCATACGATTAATATAATTACAAGATACTACTAGAGCCCTGTGTTCATTAACACTGCCCATCGAGGCGTGTGTAGTATTTAGTAAAAACCAATTGTTCTGCGCCACTGACCGGGATGAAAGTGCCCACCCGCGCGGCAGGCCACACTCCACTAGTTCAGGGTTAATTTTAAACCCGCTGCCGCTCAAATATAGCCCTTATGCAGATATTTTGTCGCTATGTCCCGTTTCAAACACGTTTCAGAGAGGTACAACGTAGGGCGCCAATTTTCAAAAATTAGCTTTTTGATGTAACAAATGAATAAATTTGAAAATATGTAAGAAGAAAACTGTTAGTCATAACTTACGAAATGAATTTTCTACTGATGTTGTGGATACTTAAAAATATAATATGTCCGGCGTTTTTTGGATGACATACAACAATTTAATTTTTATTTCTGTAATCAGAAAAAAATTATGTTCTTCAACACATAAAAGATAAAATTACAAAACAATAAGAGTGACCTCGAATAATTTGATAAATTGCCCCGGGATCCCAACTTACAATTTCACTTAAACATTTTAAGTTCGCTTGCACTTGAGAGCACTCAAAAGCAATCGCAAAATTCCGAAGAATTCGGCAAGCTACAACAAATTGATTTCGGAACATCACGGTTCAGAGATTAAAGGGTTAATGAAAACATTTACAAAGGATCGGCAGAGGGCAGCTTGGGCAATGGTCTGACCGAAATTGGACTTGTTTGTAAACGTCCAATTTTAGTAAATCACACAATTTGGACTTCTATTTCTTGTCCAGTGTGTTATTACTAACACTACTGGTGTCAGATTTTATTGAAGTCTTTTAACATTAACGACTACCGCCATCTTATGGCAGAGTAGTTGTTCACTAGTACACTAAACACCCAACCAGTGTATAGGTTTCCTCATTATTATGAACATTAAGTCAATTAAATGTTTTGGGACTTTCCTCATTTAACTACACACTTAAGTGTTCTCTGCATGACTCTAAGGTAGACTGTTGGTAGATAATGCTGTCCGCCTATTGTGCTTTTACAATTGTATCTTGTGTGTTGTTGTGGCTAGTTTTTTTTTCAATTAAATTTTGTTGAATACGTTTATTTAAGTGAGTGACGTCAAAAGAAAGAGACAGGACTTCTATTTGCTTAAAACTTATTCTAAATTCTGGATTAAATGGGGCAGAATTTTGCCTTGGAAAAGCCCAGTTTCAGTTGCTTATCATTTCTCCGATGTCGACCCTCAGTTTCGGCAATTTCACGTCCGATTGCACGCAAATTAATTATTGAAATAGAAATTAATTGATGGCTAAGTGTTTTGAAATGTTTTGTTATTGTTCCAATTTGATTGGGTTTGATTGATAAATACAACATTTAAGATCATTATTTCTAATTACAAAATCAATGAACATATAGAAAGATTATCATATAGGTAGATGAAGAAAAGTGATTCTTTAATTTCGTGCAAATTCTATGTATTTGGCTTAGCAGCTTATAAATATTATTATGTATGTTTATAAGCTACAGGAGGATTGTGCAATATCATTTATAAAAATTGCATGAAAATATTACAACACTCTTGTTCTCGCAGTTGTGTAAACATAAAATAATTTGGAACCCCATTTCTGAATAATATCTTTTGACTTTGTAAATTGATACGCATCAAACAAAAATGAATCAATTTTTTAGCACTTTATTATGCAAAATATCGCGTTAAATTGAATAAAAATTTTCAAACAACAAGATATTAAATAACAACCTTCCGAGAAGATCATAATTTTGATGACATTCAATGAAACATTCATTTCTGTCTTGAGATAAAAATAGTATCTACCTTTTAAAACTCTTTTAGGTCCCTTTTTTTCTAGGTCTATAGAGACAAGTAATTTTTAATCAACAGTTACGTTATACAAAATGGATAGAAAACCATTAGTTTTACAGTTATTGTTTTATAGTTACAAATTGCAAAAAAAAGATATGTCAGCAGGTACACAAAAAAGGATAATATGACTGTCATATTATCATTTTTTTTAGATTCTTGAATCAATAAACGACCTCGACGTACTTATCCTTTAGGCGCCAGTCCTAAAGAATTGCGCAGATATTTTTATCTATATGAGTTGGATTATGTTCGGAGCCACAAAAGGATAACTTTGTGAAGTATGTTGATTGTCAAGAGTTTTAGTTCGGCTTTTTGGGGTACTTTCATGTTGCCAAATAGTTGTTGAGTATTCATGTTTTTAAGATACATGGAAGTAATAAGTGTAAGTATTTCATTAAACTTTATGGCGAGTCAGTTTTATGCAGGCATTCTAAAATTTTTATTAAATACATAGGTACCTATGTATTTATTCTTACTTTCGTGGAAATTTAAAAAAATGAAATAACTAATTTATCATTTTCTAAAGTATGTATGAATATCAAAAAATGTACTTTATAACAATTGGTTCATATAATGTCCAACTAATGCACCGTTCGTGGAAAGGTATAATAGTTGGGTTGATATGAAAAGGGCCGAATGAAAGAGAAATGAAAACCCCACTCATTTGTCTCAAACGGCGACGAGCGCCAACTTTACTGCGTACCTCGAATAATTAAAAGGTTCAACAGAGCATATTCACACACAAAGTATAAAAGTATAGAGATAAAGAATCATGTATTTAAAACTGTACCAAAAATATTTATCGTAATTTCGTGCTAATAATAATATAAGTTGTGGTAGATCATCGTTTCATTTTTGAAATCTTGGTAATCTCAAAATCCGTAACTTAAAAGTTGTATTGTTTGCCTAATCAGTGCAAAAAGCTAAATCCATACAAATTAACCAATTAATATACTGAATCATATCCACCTAGTATAATGTTTGTTAAGAATTAGGTAAAAATTAAAGGTATGTTTACGAAAATTACTTTGATGATTTTGATAAGAATCGAATTAGTTTAATCTCATTCCGTCCTACAAAATCATAAACACAGCAACACAAGAATTATACAATCAATGAAATCGAAATTAAAAAATCTTTATTGAAACTTTGCCTTCAAAAAAGGCTATTTTCAAGTTGAAAACTAATTATTAGTGTGTATATGTCTCAAAGCTACAAACTACTAGCATTTCGGAACGACCACTGCTGAGAAGAAATGCCAAAAGAAACTCATGAATCATACATAGCGATATTTCTGTACTTTAGCTGTTCCACGGCTTCACCGTGTGGACATAACGAGTATACATACAACTTTGCATAAATAATTCAAGCTCCCGCTCCCGTGCTCGGCGTTGAAATTTTGGACTTGACTAACTCCAGGTGTGGTTTCACTCATCAGGGCGAAAATTCGGGAACAAAATTTTGGTAATTTCCTTTAATCAAAGATGTGTAAAATCAAAATGTTCTTAGTACATTATAATTTGTCAGAACATCAATAAAGCAAAAAAAAATAAATAATAGATGATAATCTATTTGTTAATTTTTAGCTTTATTGAATTTATAGAAAAAGCATAGTTATAATAACATGGCATTTTTACAAAAGTTTTTATTTAGCTGTTAGGTCTAATCTTGAAAACGAACCACTCTCACTTCCTCTTCTTAACCGAGGGTTGAAAGCTGACGTTTTGGTTTAGTTCCAATGGCAACGCATTATGATGGTAAGCATCCCAATGATAAACCCAGAATCAGCTTCCAACGAGGGATAACTACTCAACGGTTAACTGCATGATCGTATATTTATCACCATCTTTCATCACACTTCGCAAATTCAGATTGAGTTAATGAATATGGTTTTACGTCGACGTTACGACATAAAGCTAATCGGATGATGGTGCCTGAACTTTGTATAAAACAAGTATAAAACTTGGCTTGTTTAAATCTACTTCTTACTAATATTATAAATGCAAAAATTTGGATGTGTGTAAGTTATCACGCAAAATGGATCTGTTGGACGAATTTCGATGTTTCTTATATAGGTAGAAGGGAATAGCACATTAATACTTTTCTTCAAAATATCCATGTTAGCAGAGTTCCGGGTGCAGCTAAATAAAATTGATACAATGGTACTGAGGACTCAAAGCACAAATATATGCTAGGTATAATTTTGATTTCTAACTTATGTCGTAGTTCAGACCACATAAATAACCTTAATATACAGAACCCTAAAAAGATAAACATCTAAATTGATAAGGCGCTATTTGTTACGAGTCGCGGCTACATCGATACGCCCGACCACTTACCGCCTTCAGTGACAGACGGACTGACAGGCGAACTAATGATTGCTCGGCATCGACGAGAAATAAAGAATTGAAGGCAAAAAGAGTTGAGTTTGAAACAATGCCCAGGCAACAGGTTTCATATGAAATTCATGATATTCATTATATACAGGTGTCAAAGCTTCGGAGCCAGTATACTGTTCAGTGAATTTCTTTTAGTTCTTCACAGTATTGGTATTTCCAAAGTGCTACACAATTTGCTTGAAAATGTTAATAAAATTGCCAGTTGTGGTCTATTTTCCGAATATATTTTTTATTTGATTTTGAATGGATCACCAAAGCACAATTATTCAGGCCTTAAAATTTTCTAAAAATTTATAATTCCGCTCCTGTTTCGGAAGCTTTTAATATTTTCATCGGTAAAAGGAATTAATATTAAGCCCTTGTAGCGTCAGACTAAATTGGACGTCCATCGGAACTGACTGACGTCACTGCGCTGTTTTAATTTATTTTTTTGAGAGTATTGCTGTTTTGGCTGGTTTTAAAAATACATACAAGTAATTGATGGATTTAAAACGTGGCCTTTTCTTTTATTCTTCCTCAGAAAAATTTGAAGATTGTTTGAAGATGAAAAGGATAAATTAATCATATCTTGTTTAACAGGGTAATGAATTTTGTTACAATACTTACTTTTAGTGACTAAAATTGAGTAAATTACTCTTAAATACATCTAGTACCTACATATTGATCTTAATTAAAAAAGTAAAGATGCGTTTGTATTTTTGGTTTTTATTTGTATTTTTTAAAATATTTCCTTTCTTATTGACTAGTATTAGTATAATTTGGCTCGGGACCCTGAATGTGGATCTATATTACTTTTTCTTTTTTGATTCTTACATTGTAGTAAGTAAATGTGGTAAACGCCATACGATTAATATAATTACAAGATACTACTAGAGCCCTGTGTTCATTAACACTGCCCATCGAGGCGTGTGTAGTATTTAGTAAAAACCAATTGTTCTGCGCCACTGACCGGGATGAAAGTGCCCACCCGCGCGGCAGGCCACACTCCACTAGTTCAGGGTTAATTTTAAACCCGCTGCCGCTCAAATATAGCCCTTATGCAGATATTTTGTCGCTATGTCCCGTTTCAAACACGTTTCAGAGAGGTACAACGTAGGGCGCCAATTTTCAAAAATTAGCTTTTTGATGTAACAAATGAATAAATTTGAAAATATGTAAGAAGAAAACTGTTAGTCATAACTTACGAAATGAATTTTCTACTGATGTTGTGGATACTTAAAAATATAATATGTCCGGCGTTTTTTGGATGACATACAACAATTTAATTTTTATTTCTGTAATCAGAAAAAAATTATGTTCTTCAACACATAAAAGATAAAATTACAAAACAATAAGAGTGACCTCGAATAATTTGATAAATTGCCCCGGGATCCCAACTTACAATTTCACTTAAACATTTTAAGTTCGCTTGCACTTGAGAGCACTCAAAAGCAATCGCAAAATTCCGAAGAATTCGGCAAGCTACAACAAATTGATTTCGGAACATCACGGTTCAGAGATTAAAGGGTTAATGAAAACATTTACAAAGGATCGGCAGAGGGCAGCTTGGGCAATGGTCTGACCGAAATTGGACTTGTTTGTAAACGTCCAATTTTAGTAAATCACACAATTTGGACTTCTATTTCTTGTCCAGTGTGTTATTACTAACACTACTGGTGTCAGATTTTATTGAAGTCTTTTAACATTAACGACTACCGCCATCTTATGGCAGAGTAGTTGTTCACTAGTACACTAAACACCCAACCAGTGTATAGGTTTCCTCATTATTATGAACATTAAGTCAATTAAATGTTTTGGGACTTTCCTCATTTAACTACACACTTAAGTGTTCTCTGCATGACTCTAAGGTAGACTGTTGGTAGATAATGCTGTCCGCCTATTGTGCTTTTACAATTGTATCTTGTGTGTTGTTGTGGCTAGTTTTTTTTTTTCAATTAAATTTTGTTGAATACGTTTATTTAAGTGAGTGACGTCAAAAGAAAGAGACAGGACTTCTATTTGCTTAAAACTTATTCTAAATTCTGGATTAAATGGGGCAGAATTTTGCCTTGGAAAAGCCCAGTTTCAGTTGCTTATCATTTCTCCGATGTCGACCCTCAGTTTCGGCAATTTCACGTCCGATTGCACGCAAATTAATTATTGAAATAGAAATTAATTGATGGCTAAGTGTTTTGAAATGTTTTGTTATTGTTCCAATTTGATTGGGTTTGATTGATAAATACAACATTTAAGATCATTATTTCTAATTACAAAATCAATGAACATATAGAAAGATTATCATATAGGTAGATGAAGAAAAAGTGATTCTTTAATTTCGTGCAAATTCTATGTATTTGGCTTAGCAGCTTATAAATATTATTATGTATGTTTATAAGCTACAGGAGGATTGTGCAATATCATTTATAAAAATTGCATGAAAATATTACAACACTCTTGTTCTCGCAGTTGTGTAAACATAAAATAATTTGGAACCCCATTTCTGAATAATATCTTTTGACTTTGTAAATTGATACGCATCAAACAAAAATGAATCAATTTTTTAGCACTTTATTATGCAAAATATCGCGTTAAATTGAATAAAAATTTTCAAACAACAAGATATTAAATAACAACCTTCCGAGAAGATCATAATTTTGATGACATTCAATGAAACATTCATTTCTGTCTTGAGATAAAAATAGTATCTACCTTTTAAAACTCTTTTAGGTCCCTTTTTTTCTAGGTCTATAGAGACAAGTAATTTTTAATCAACAGTTACGTTATACAAAATGGATAGAAAACCATTAGTTTTACAGTTATTGTTTTATAGTTACAAATTGCAAAAAAAGATATGTCAGCAGGTACACAAAAAAGGATAATATGACTGTCATATTATCATTTTTTTTAGATTCTTGAATCAATAAACGACCTCGACGTACTTATCCTTTAGGCGCCAGTCCTAAAGAATTGCGCAGATATTTTTATCTATACGAGTTGGATTATGTTCGGAGCCACAAAAGGATAACTTTGTGAAGTATGTTGATTGTCAAGAGTTTTAGTTCGGCTTTTTGGGGTACTTTCATGTTGCCAAATAGTTGTTGAGTATTCATGTTTTTAAGATACATGGAAGTAATAAGTGTAAGTATTTCATTAAACTTTATGGCGAGTCAGTTTTATGCAGGCATTCTAAAATTTTTATTAAATACATAGGTACCTATGTATTTATTCTTACTTTCGTGGAAATTTAAAAAAATGAAATAACTAATTTATCATTTTCTAAAGTATGTATGAATATCAAAAAATGTACTTTATAACAATTGGTTCATATAATGTCCAACTAATGCACCGTTCGTGGAAAGGTATAATAGTTGGGTTGATATGAAAAGGGCCGAATGAAAGAGAAATGAAAACCCCACTCATTTGTCTCAAACGGCGACGAGCGCCAACTTTACTGCGTACCTCGAATAATTAAAAGGTTCAACAGAGCATATTCACACACAAAGTATAAAAGTATAGAGATAAAGAATCATGTATTTAAAACTGTACCAAAAATATTTATCGTAATTTCGTGCTAATAATAATATTAGTTGTGGTAGATCATCGTTTCATTTTGAAATCTTGGTAATCTCAAAATCCGTAACTTAAAAGTTGTATTGTTTGCCTAATCAGTGCAAAAAGCTAAATCCATACAAATTAACCAATTAATATACTGAATCATATCCACCTAGTATAATGTTTGTTAAGAATTAGGTAAAAATTAAAGGTATGTTTACGAAAATTACTTTGATGATTTTGATAAGAATCGAATTAGTTTAATCTCATTCCGTCCTACAAAATCATAAACACAGCAACACAAGAATTATACAATCAATGAAATCGAAATTAAAAAATCTTTATTGAAACTTTGCCTTCAAAAAAGGCTATTTTCAAGTTGAAAACTAATTATTAGTGTGTATATGTCTCAAAGCTACAAACTACTAGCATTTCGGAACGACCACTGCTGAGAAGAAATGCCAAAAGAAACTCATGAATCATACATAGCGATATTTCTGTACTTTAGCTGTTCCACGGCTTCACCGTGTGGACATAACGAGTATACATACAACTTTGCATAAATAATTCAAGCTCCCGCTCCCGTGCTCGGCGTTGAAATTTTGGACTTGACTAACTCCAGGTGTGGTTTTACTCATCAGGGCGAAAATTCGGGAACAACATTTTGGTAATTTCCTTTAATCAAAGATGTGTAAAATCAAAATGTTCTTAGTATATTATAATATGTCAGAACATCAATAAAGCCAAAAAAAATAATAATAGATAATAATCTATTTGTTAATTTTTAGCTTTATTGAACTTATACAAAAAGCATAGTTATAATAACATGGCATTTTGACAAAAGTTTTTATTTAGCTGTTAGGTCCAATCTTGGAAACGAACCACTCCCACTTCCTTTTCTTAACCGAGGGTTGAAAGCTGACGTTTTGGTTTAGTTCCAATGGCAACGCATTTTGATGGTAAGCATCCCAATGGTAAACCCAGAATCAGCATCCAAAGAGGGATAACTACTCAACGGTTAACTGCATGATCGTATATTTATCACCATCTTTCATCACACATACCTATATCAATCAAAGCTTGTGTTTTTTAGGGTTCCGTACCTCAAAAGGTAAAGACAGAACCCTTATAAGGTCACTTTGTTGTCCGTCTGTCTGTCTGTCCGTTTGTCTGTCAAACTTTTTTTCTTAGGAACGCTTAAAGATATCAAGTTGAAATTAATATTGAATACTCGGATCCACGGTCTCTTTCTGCAAAAAAATAATCAAACGCGATCAAAATATATTACCATAAATATTGCGAATTTTCGCATATTTTGCGATTTTAGGTAGCAATGGACAGATAGAAAAGGAGATAGAAGGACACGATGGAAAAGGAGATCGACAGGCGCATACAACTGGGCTGGGCGGCCTTTGGAAAATTGACAGATGTCTTTAAGTCAAAGATACCCCAGAGTTTGAAGTCCCGAGTATATGACCAATGTGTTCTTCCAGTGATGACCTATGCTTGCGAAACATGGACACTTACTGTCGGAACGGTCCACCGCCTAAAAGTGGCTCAGCGAGCCATGGAACGCTCAATGCTCGGAGTCACTCTGCGAGATAGGATCAGAAACGAGGCCATACGCCAACGTACGAAAATCACTGATATCAGTAAAAGAGTAGCGCGTCTAAAGTGGCAATGGGCTGGACATATCTGTCGCAGAGATGACGATAGATGGAGCCAGAGGATTCTGTTTTGGCGACCCCGTACAGGAAGACGAAGTGTAGGCAAACCAGCTGCCAGATGGTCGGACGATATTAAAAAGACGGCAGGGCCGACCTGGACCAGGATCGCCGCATCAAGATCGGAGTGGAGAACCATTCAAGAGGCATACGTTCAGCAGTGGACGCAAATATGCTGAGAAGAAGAAGAAGAAGAAGAAGAAGGTAGCAATCAAAACCTATGGGGACCTATGAGTTCGGTTGACCTAAAATTATGAAATTTGGCAAAAAGCAAGGTACTTATACAGGAATAAATCTGAAAGTTGTAAATTTGTTTGTCGAAAGTCTGAAAAAAAGTGTTACAAACTTATTTTTGCACTAGATTCATACTGAATCTTAGGGATCGAACTGCAAAGCTAAGTTTGTTTTTGAAAGTATTTGGTCTTTTTGTTAGAGCTATAATATGAGATGCTTTGCCTGTACGGAACACTCAGTGCGCGAGTTTGACTCGCACTTGGCCGGTTTTTTTTTATCTTTATTATTTTCTTGTCAAACCTCAGGGCAGGGGCAAACAAGGCGTCAGGGCTCAGTGGCCAAACAAAGTAAAGTTAATGGAAAGCCAATGGAGAGCGCGCTCCGCTGGGCAGCCTTTGTGCTGACTCCATTTGTTTCCACGTCCCCGGCTGTCGATGGCTCTCGAAATAGCTTCAATGCTTTCTGAAATTACTTCAGTTGTTACGTTTTATTTATTAAAAGCTGTTTATAAATGTTATGAATGAGGTGTTACCTTTTGTGTTTTGTTTAAAATGTTACTTATTTGGACATATTTGATCTTTCTTTGTACTTGAAAAATATTTATCTTTTTTTGTTGAATTATTTATTGAAACTTGGCCTTCAAAGAAGGCTCTTTTTCACGTCGAAAACTAATTTTTTTATCATAATATATTATGTCTCAAAGGTACAAACTACTAGCATTTCGGAACGACCACTGCTGAGAAGAAATGCCGAAAGAAACTCATGAAACAGTCTTGGTCGCCTAACATGCCAGAACTTTATAGTTTGGAGTTACGTACGGGTCCCTAAAATTGGTCATGGTCGAGTGGAACCAGCCGCATGTCATTACGTTATCAATTATCGTGCGTACGACCGCGACGACTTTTCATCATTTCCCCCACTTTCCAATTTCGAACCGCTTTCGCTGGCTAATGGAAAAACGTTTTTTGTCTGCGCGCGCGCTCTATTGACGTTTTTGTACCTCTTTGGCGGTGTGTCGTTGGTCTTTGTTGTACGTTACGCAAAAGTTATTTCGTATTATAAT
Organism: Ephestia elutella; assembly: GCA_018467065.1. NCBI lineage: Eukaryota > Metazoa > Arthropoda > Insecta > Lepidoptera > Pyralidae > Ephestia > Ephestia elutella. Next base: position 17,556,938 of record CM031570.1, read on the forward strand.
GCCAATATGTAACTACATATTTGTTTTTTAGGAAAAGTTTAGAAAGTTAACAATCTGATGTGATTTAGGGTTCAGTATCACAAATGTAAAAATGGAACCATTATAGGATCAGTTTGTTTTCCATCTGTTTGTCTGTTAAGGCGTAGAGGTATCAAGTTAAAATAATATGATAAACAATATCATAATCTTTATGATTACCTACCTAATTGTATACATATAGGTAGATATTCTCTAACGAATATGCGACCACAACTACTGTACATATCAAATGTTAAAAAAATAATATAACACATGAAAAAATGCAGAATCAAAACAAAAAGGTACAGTACAAGCCCGTTAGCACGAAGGTCGCACACAAAGGGCGCTGTGAGCCTCAATTGAAACCAACTGCAAAGGCCGGCCATAGAGGGTCTTGGCCCAAGTTATCAGAATAGAGCTATAATTTAACTACTACTGCTACCTATACTCCGCTGGCTCAGTGACCCCAAAGTGGATCTTGCCCTCCGAAACGAGAGAGCGCCATAGACTTCTATAAATAAACTAATAAAAGATTTATAGAATTTAACTAATACAGGTTTGGTTTTACAGCCGAAACTCGCCGTAACCGAATATTCGGGTAGTCTTCATTAGTAGCATGATAGCATTCATAACCGGGGTCGGTGTATGAACGTATGAAGAACTCGAAAGAAGTTGAAACCTGTAGGGTACTTTTCATCTCTTTTCCCGGGATGAAAGGTAACCTATGTCACATGAGTAGTTAAACTTTAACAATCTGTGCCTATGTCCTTCTCAGTACTTTTGAGTGTATGCAAAATTACAGGAAGACTGGTTCAGTAGATAAAGCGTGAAGAGTTAACAAACAAATAAACAAACTCACATTCGTATTTATAATAATTAGCTAGGATAAAAGAGAAAGGAAAAAAGCTATCCTTCTACATCTTACGCCACACACCATGGTACGACTTCAGTGAAACGGCCAAGGTTGAGACCCACATGTGTACAACTCGAACCGGGTGTTGCATTCACATGGGGCATGTTGTTATTGTTGTTTGTAAAGAGTTTGAACGCAGCATGCTACCAGGAGACCACACGAGTAGGGAAGTGATTCTGTCAATCTCGGACCAAGTATCTATAGACTGGACAAACAAATAATAATACATACCATGAAAGAACGTGACAGCTATATGATTTTGTCTTTGTCATAGTTTCACTTATTTTCGCATGGCCGCCGCCGGTTTGAGAACTAACAATTGTTTATGTTTGCCCGGTATGAGATATAAGCAACCCAAATGATGTAGGTTGTTAATAATAAGAGGGTAGCCATTGTTATTGTGTATCTAAAATAGTAGTATTACAATGAGTCTGTACTGTACCACAGACACTGTCTGTACCTTACGGGTATACGCAGATGACAACTCTATGGAATTCTTTCTTTAAGGTCTCAATGTATCCTTGGTGACATTTGTTACAAGCTGACCAACGCAGCTTTTGTTAAACGTTGAGGAGTTCCCATCCTGGGTGCACCATCAGGATGCTTATCATGCATGCAATGCAATCATTGAAGTTGAAACTATGTGTGAAATGTCAACTAGGTATGTAAAAAAGCTGAAGTACTCAAGTAGTTCTAATTTAGCTTGCAAGATTTAATCCGAACTTGTTAATTACAAGTTAATTAAATAGTTTGCAAAATATGTTGTTTAATTCACTATATATTGGCCTAGGACTCAGATGGCAAGAAATTGTTTCAGCGATAAGACGATTTCCATTAAAACTGCAAATAGCCCTTTTACGGACTAATTTGCAAAACAAAGGAAGAGCAATCAGCAAAGATGTTAAACTCGATGGATCTTTACTGAAAATAAAGACAAATAAAGGAAAATAATTTGGAACGTTTAATTGGAGAATATTTTAATTTAACACCCAATTTTAAATTTAAATATTCTCCGAAGCTTTCGCGGGAATTTCGGCAGTGTCCGATTTGCTTCACTTGATTTTAGCCATTGACCAAATTATATCGAAATCTTTCCCGTAAAGTTTAGGTAATTAAGTGAACATCAACCAGCATCCATCCGCCAAACTTTTACATTTACAATATTAGTTAAGTATTTACTAGAAAATTGCAAGATATAAAGTTACTCAATGTCGATATTTATTCTCTCGTTCGATTTCCATTTTAATCTTTTGCATTAAGTCATTTCAAGCAAGAGGTCTTCCACTAAAATAATTGTAATACTAATGTATGATAATTTTATCAAAGAATCCCTTCACAAATAACATTTGGCGCGCTCCGACCGTAATCAACCATTTCGGTCGTCATTTGTTTTTACTTTTAAATTCCCCGAAGCACCCTTTCAACCCTCGATAACGCCCTCGTCAACTAATTTAGCACCCTTGATTATATTTCGTCACAAAATCATGTAAATTTTCGCTCGTTTGATACACGTGGAATTCACCAAATTTTTATATTTATACATTCCTTCACGTACAGATTTATTATACCATACCTAAGTATTTTTATTTTGTTTTTTTCTTATTCTATTTTCACAATATACTTGCCGCTCTCTCGTGTGAATTTGGGGTAAAAAGCCTATTCCCGGTATTTACCCGTGTACTAAATTTCATCGAATTTGATAACATCCAAACTTTCGCATTTAGATTGGATGGAAGTATTGACGTTAATAAATTAATGATAGTGCGTATTCTAAATTTAGATAAAAAAATTAACATAGAATATTTTGTTAACCTCACTCAAAATCTGGTATAATTCCAACATTAACCTATATTTGCAAAAAGTTAAATAGCACGCAATGTTATATTACCACACGCTAAAATATCATTACCTAGCCCCAATGTACTTGACACACCTTAAATTTTAAATGTAGGTAAGAACTTGTATATTGAGACAAAAAAACATCCTATCAATCAAAATGTAACATGCAAAAACTTGATTGAAGTCACTGGGCGGTTTCGGAGATTAGCGGACGAACATCCTGACACTTTGTTTCAAAAGGAACATTTAATGCTAATTTTACCACGCCCTATAAAGAAGCAGCGTTTGTTGTTCAATTTAGAATTTTAATTAGAATTTGGCAATTTTAATTCAAATTTGATACTTTTGAGGGCTGAAATTTAACAGTGGTTTTTGTTTTCGTTTTACAGAAAGTATTTTGCGTGACGTTTTCTCGATGTAAGCAAATTTTTTGTACTCTAATTGGAGTGTTAGAGGTTATAAAATAAATATCCTCAATGTTTATCTGGGGTTTTAACTGTACACAAAATTTAACAGAGCTCAGCTTAGTTACATATTTGTTCTTTCCGATTGTCTTTCCCAATTCCCATTAACACTAATATTTCACTTTATGTTTTGACTTATAATTTTATATTTAATTTACGGTACAAACCCTACTTTAGCTTACTTATTTTAAACTAAGTAACTTATAGTTATAATATAAGTAAAGAAAGTGGATAAACAAAGATAAATTGTGTATTTACACAACAATTAACAGTAAGGCATCTTGTTTCTAAGTTTACAATCGTTTGTGTCAATTCTGTCATGTTTTGATTATAATTATCTTTATCCTAATAAATATTTCAAATAATTTTGAGTGTTACCAACAACCAGAATCTGAAATTCCTCGGAAGCTCTAAACAGAAGCTGAGTGTAAATAAACATGAGTAAACATGTTTACCAACGGTCAGTGAATTGTTGCTGACCCTAATACAACTTGTGGAGTGCGAAATAGGAACCTCATTTAACTTTGGTTAGTTCGCGCTACTACCAATTCGGACAAATCCAGATAGAAATCTAAATTACAGAAGGGGCATTATTTTGCCACATTTTGACATGAGCTGTACAGGACTCTGAAATTCCTTTAGTTAATTGTGCATGAGTGATCTGATCAGATCACACATATTCAAATCGAATTTCTGTTCGAAGTTTATACGTAGGTACGTAATTTCTGTTCGAAGTTTATACGTAGGTACCTAACACTAATCATGTACATCATGTAACAATTTACCATGTTGCTGCAAATAAATCATCAAAATCAAAAAATCACTTTTTTTTTGCATTGTCATCCTACGTCCTACTAAACCTACTAATATTATAAAAGCGATGGACGGATTTTGATAAAAAAGGATACTTTTTATCCCGAAATTCTCACGGAAGCGAAGCCCCGAGACTCAGCTAGTACAAAAGACAGCAGATGCCCATTATTGTTCTATTATAGTTTTAGCTAATAATGTTACTTCAATAGATAAATAAATAAATAAATATGGACAAATCATACAGATGATGACGAGCATAAAATGTTTTATCATAAATTATTGAGAAATTATGAAATACCTAATTGTTTAATGAGATAAGTAGGTACTAGAATACTACAAAAATGTGGATATAGCCTTTCTAGGTAGGTAGGCACTTATCAATTTATTAAGTTCGGCTTTTGAGAGTTTCATCATTTATACGTAAACTCGTATATGCAATGCATATATATTTCCAACTGTAGGTACCGATTATTTTAACACATAATAATTTTAACCCTCCAAACGTATTTAAATGAAATAACTTTGAGAAGTCATTAGGATAAGCATAACGAGGACTCGAATCCATATCTCCCATTTTCTATAATTATTGTATTAGGTAGTAAAATTAATAGTAGGTAAGTAGTGTGGTACGTAAAGAGTAAGGTATTTTATTAATAGGTACGATGGACTTACTACGTACTATACCTATGTAATTAGGTACATTAGATGAACTCATTAAAAGGTCCTTAGGTTAATAAGACTTTATGACAGAGAATAACGCAATTCTTATTTATAGAGACGACTCATAGTATGTCGGCACTTTATATCATGCACGTAAATAACTAATAATTAAAAAAACTATTCCAAAATGCATTCATGGTTGAATCTACTTGAAGTTTTAATTTAAAAATTTATCAAAATAAATAACTAAACACTTAACTTATAAATAACTTTTTCTGGCGTTTTAAAGTAGGTGAAAATTACGTTAGTCAGAAAGTTGATAAAAGCTTAAATTACACAAACTGTAATAATATAAAAGCTTAAATTACAATAATATATGACAAACTAAATTTAAATTCCAAAATAGTTAACTTACCGTATCATTAACAACCAAAGTAATCCACAACGGCAACCACGCTATCAATGTCACATCACTAAAGTCACCGCAAATAGTTCACAATACAAGTTCCGATATCATCTGTACTCGACTACACCCAAAAATGTTCTGGCCGAATGCCTGACCTAATCGTGCACTGAAAAAAAAAATATTTTGACAGTTACGTGCCGTTCGTCAGTCGACCCCCTGGTGTAATAACCATCGAAATATGTAAACTCAATCCTATTAACATTGTAGTAAAATTCATATTTGTTTGCGCTATTTTTTGTGTAGTAAGATAGTGGCGCGAAATATTGTTAACGAGAATTTTGAATTGAAATTTGAACAGTTTAGAGATGAGATTCGTTTGTTTCTGATTTGTACAAGAATGTAGTCATTCCGTAGAAATGTTTACCTGTGTCAAGATAATACTAATCGCTTAGTATTGTTTGGTTTTGGTTTGACGTGCGATATATTGTTTGAGTTTTGGAGTAATGGGCGGACGGACGGACACTTTCGTTTTTTGCTGAAATGTATATCTATTTAAATGAGCCCCTTACTACCTGATATTTAAAAGCGATCTCGGTAGTTTTATGGCGTCAATAATTGCCTGTTTGGAAAATATTGACTAATAATAAAGTCTTCAGCTGAACAATGAAGTAATGCATCTCATCTCAAATAAATCTTTTTGTTTTTTTCGCATTCGAAGATTTAGTTATAAAAATGTTAAGGCGTTATTTTATTATCGTATTAAAATAAATAAAGAACATTGTTTGGGATAACCTTAAAACGTTTATAGTTTGTTTTACAAAACTCGTACTTAGCCGAAACGAAAATGCACGCACAAGTATACAAACACTTTTACTGTCAAGTTAAATAAATTAACATGATAATAATTACAATTTTCCCCTAAGATTTAGTTTCTAATCTATACATATAATAAAACAGTAAAAATATTTTGTCTGTACATTTAATATTTTTGACTGAAATGGATAGAGGGAGACCTAAAAAGAACAATAGAAAGCAAAAAATTTTTTTTGGAATTTCTTGTCTGTCTGTCTGTCTGTCTGTCTGTCTGTCTGTCTGTATGTATGTACGCGTTTCACGCAAAAACTACTGGACGGATTTGAATGAAACTTTTTTTGTTGTATAGCTATTAAGCCTGGGCAACATATAGGCTATAATTCATTTTGAAAACTGGAACACCTGATGAAGAACCATAACGGAACAGCTAAACTATAAGTAATATGGAAATGGTGCCTTAACAAAAATCGTTCAACCTGATGAGCATTTTCTGCCGACGTATAAAAATTGAAGATCTGGAACATCTGATGAAAAGCTCCAAGAGACCAGCTACACTATAACATATATGGAAATGGCGCCTTAGCAAAAATCGTTCAACCTGATGAGCATTTTCTGCTGACGTATAAAAATTGAAGATCTGGAACATCTGATGAAAAGCTCCAAGAGAGATTTTTCATCTAAGCGAAACTCACGCGGGCGAAGCCGCGGGCGACAGCTAGTCCTTTTTAAAATTTGAATTTGTCAAATTAGTAAATTAAAATATATTTTTTATAATTTTACTTACTAAAAACCAATACTCGAATAGTTACCATCCAAGTATGAATCATAGTGATGTGCAATACCGATAATAATGCAATGATTCCAGAAAAAAGAAACGATATTTCGTTATAGGTGCACCCAGCGCACACTCACACATTGTACTATTCTTTAAATTACATATTTTTATCTTATCATATTTATCATTATCGTGCTAAAATATCACGTAAATGGATGATAACGAAGTTTAGACTCCATATTCTGAGTAAAAGAGTACATTTTTCTGTGTAGTATTTTCGTTTACGACAAAAATCAAATATTTGGTACGAAGTTTTATCATATCTTATTGACATAATAATTGGTATCTGTTAGCCAACTGTCTCTAATAGAATGTCTGTATTACTTTCCTTAAATTTTATATCCGGTGTTTATTTTCGATGAGATAACGTCAAACATGTTTAGTTGAGTCACAGAAACTGTCTTTTGACAAAAGAATTTCGCAAAATTGTACGTTACATAGCTGACGAACAGCACATGCCAAAATATTAAATTGTGCTGTTCGTGGACAGGCCTTGTGCTGTTCGCGATTGTGCTGTTCGGATTAGTGCTCTAAGTGGACTACCTCTGAGCGTTTCCCCTCAGTCTCATAGGTACAATAAATAAACTTTTATGGGCGCTTAACGTGCCCAAAGAAGTTTTCATTATAAAAATTAAAGAGAGTGATGATACATGTAAATACATAAAAAAATATTTAGGATTCATCAAAATTCACGTGACTTTTTCCTGTACCATTAATCAACTTAAATTCAAATATCGCCAGTCACTATGATCTGTATGCTCATGGTAAATCCAACATCCTCTAAAAAAAGTCGTATCCTTTTTCTATTCGCTAGGGAGATCTCTATACCATAAAAATAAGCACAAAAAGTAATTCCGGCCAAGCGCGAGTCGGGAAGCGACGAAGCTTTTATATTTATCATTCTAACTGGTTTTTTAACTTATTAATTCGGTATTTGTCCAAATTAGCTATTAAGTACTAACATAGTTTTAAGTTTTTTGTCATAGTTGCCTGAAATAAAAGCATTTAATTTATTTATTTATCTCTTAAAATCATATTTAAAGAAGATTTATGATATTAATTCCAAAAGTTATTAATTATTTTAAAAAGTTAGTAATTTCAGCAAAGTTTTAGCAAAATTTGTTAAAAATTACTTTTATCAAAAAATTTGTGAAGCCTACTATGTTTAATTTTAATCTACCAAAGACTGCATAAACCCCTTAAGGAATAGTCCAGGGAACCCTAACCGTAATGGTGACATTCAGACGCGGTCAGCTCACCTCACGTACCGCATTATACCGGCTGGATGGCGACTCCTTTGACACTATTAGACGATAATTTACTTATATTGTTGATGTTTCAGAAAGATTAGCGTGGATGCGTCATCACGATTATAAGATTTCTAGCACAGGTGATGTCAAGAGGAAGACAACACAATATAGAATCATAGATTTCTATTTTGACACGACTGACCAAAAAGGGAGTGTTATGTGTTCAGGGTTCATGTATGTATGTAAGTTTATTTATTCCACCATAAGTCCTCAACGGCTTAACAGATTTTGATGTGAGAGATTATATTTTTAGATTCCTTGCATTTCCCCGAGTGACATAGGCTATGTGAGTTGTCAGTCGTGTTTTTTATTTTTTTATTCCAACATTGTCAATTTAGAGAACAAATGCGCGTGTAATGGAATTTTCATCGCAATCAGTGTGTAATTAGTAGTACTCGGAGATAAGATTAGCAAAGAGGATGGCATCATAGTAGTAAACACACGTGACCTTGACGTGGTTCAATGGAAACAAGTGCTTGTAAAGGTTAGGTTAAGGCCAATTGTGCGTTATCTTTCGTACAAATTACTATATTTCTACATTTTAACACAGGTTTCTAGACCTGTGTTCTTTTTCTACATTTTGATTTGTATTTAAAAATCACAGTTTATTAAAATACTAGGGTACATTTAAAAAAGTTCTTAAAGCAACTTTGAAATAAATTTCTATACTCGATCCTATACCTATAGCAAAGTTCTGTATGAAACTCAGAATACAGAACAAACGTAAGAAAATGAATCTTTTGTTTTTGAATTTTTGTAAAATAGACCATGTCCTACCTAATCCAATGTCAATATAGCGGTGAATTGTAAGGATTTAGCTCGAGTAGGCCGGGGTTACCTCGCTTTAGGATTCTATAGCCGGGTCCTTCAATAGCCTATCGTTTATCTCTCTCTTTAGTCGTATTTCCTTATGACTGAGGGTCGTGGTCATTATATGGAATTAAACACACACAACGACTATCTTGGCAATTTTAATGGAGTGGTTTGCCATTGCCTTCTCCATTTCACACACTAGCTGATAGTCATCAACCAGAGTGCAGGTTTCCTCACGATGTTTTTCTTCACCGGAAGCAAGTGGTGCTCGATGAAAACTATCATAGGTACATGAGTCAGATTAGTATATAAACTCACCCTGCCCGTGCTACATGTAGCACGGGCAGGGTTCAAACCTGGGACCTTTGCGGCCACAGACATGCGCCCTACCACTCGGCCACCACCGCTTCTATCATTTATAGGTGCTTAGTATTAACCAAAGTGTCCGCTTCCATGGGAATTTTGATATATATTTTTTGGGTATGTCCTATATTTATCACCCTTGATTTAACAATAACCTTATCGTAAGATAAAACTGAATTAACGAAACCTGATTTTAAACATTTTTTTTTTAATTGATTGTTACTGCGATTAGCAATCATGATGATCATCATCATTTCAGCCGCAGTAAGTCCATTGCTAGACATGGTTCTTCCAAAATGACCTGTTGGTAGGCCCACATCCAGTTTCTTTCCTGCGACCTTCGTGAGGCCATCTGACTTGAGATCAGTGGATGTTGCTGATGCATGGTCGCAATTGAGAACCTCCATAACCCAACTGTCATCACGCCGGTCACACCGGAGGTCTCGGGTTCGATCCCCGATCGGGTCACGATGGAAAATTATCTTTTTCAGATTGGTCTGGGTCTTGGATGTTTATGTACATATTATGTATTTGTTATAAAATATAGTATCGTTGACTCAGTATCCAATAACGCTAGTCTCGAACTTACTGTGGGTCTATTTATCTGTGTGATTTGTCCGTATATATTTATTTATTAGCTTTTGCACGCGGATTCGCGCTTTTACCGGGATGAAAGGTACCCTATGTCCTTCTCTGAACTACAATGTATATGCAAAATTTCAGGAAGATTGGTTTAGTAGATAAAGCGTGAAGAGGTAAAAAACAAATAAACAAACAAACTCACTTTTGCATTTATAATATTAGTTACGATTAGAATTTAACATTTCTGCCCCATTGGCCATCGATTCTCCGCCCTAGTAGAGCCGTTGTAGCAAGTAATAAATTAAAATCTGACTCATGTATGGTAGTTTTCTCATAGACCACCACCTGCTTCCGGTGAAGGAAAACATCGTGAGGAAACCTGCACATTGGCTGACTATTTAGTTTACTAGTGTGTATACGGCTACTGCCACTAGATGGCGGTAGTCGTAAAAGTCATGTCAGATGCCTTTAGGCGACTTGAATAAAATCTGACACCAGTGTTAGTGATAACACACTCGAAAAAGAAGAAAGATAAAGTAAAATAATGAATGTGTTACCTTCGTACATCTGCGCGTACTGCGGGAAACCAGCCGCTCTCAGCCATTTGCACGCTTCTGTCGCTTCGATTTCTGGAACAAACAACACTATTGTTAGAAAATGGCGGTGTTGATATGAGTGTGTGACGTCTATCGTAAGTAGTAAGTAAGTAACTCTTTATGCACCATAAATAAATATATTTAAGGAGATAAATATTAGAATGCCAAGTAAAAAACTGTAAGATATTATGACAGAGATGAGAGAAAGAATTATGCTCTCCGAATATTTTTTATTTAAATGAGGTTTCTAACTAAAAAATATCAGTCCTTTTTGGATGAAATAAATAAACTCTCATTAAACTTCCAAATCCTCCTTCGAAAATCGGCATGGTTTTACAAAAAAATGTACCACTGCATGAGTATTTTCCGCTCATACTCATGAATTTTAAATATCATTATTTTGGCTTTACAATATTCAACATCTCTTGCATAACATGCGAAAGTGATAATCTTAACACATAACAAAACTCGAGTTATAAATCTAACACCATAAAACAACCTTCATATTTCCCATAATAGCTGTAACTTTCACAATATTATTCAAACTTCACAAGTTCATAACTTGCCGAAGTTATATTATATCTCTACAAATTGATAAATGTGGTCTATGTCTGTACATAGGAGGTATTAAAGAAAAAATATGAGTGGTCTTTATAGGAACAATAGAATCCAAAATGTTATGTTATATTGTAATTTTATTATGTTTTAGGATGTAATTTTATTTTCAACACAATTGTATTGTTCACAAATAAATGAATATGAATATGTTTTTTTTTTTTTAATTTTTGTCCGTCTGTGTGCTTGTTCGCGCATTACGCAAAGACTGTCGAATGAAATCTGAAACGGTCGTCACAGTTTTCTTGCTGAAAATCTATCTTGACCATTGGCGTAGGTTTCATCTCAATAAAAAGCTTTGAAACTGAAGAAAAGTAAAGAATAATAGTAGAAGTTAAGAATAGTAAATTCCACGCGGACGAAATCGCGGCAAAAAGTTAGTAAAACATAAAATTTATATAATCAGCAATAAACCACGATTTAAAGGTTTTAAATTGGGAAAAACAAAACTTACGTAACGGTACCTCCAATCAAACAATGCTTTGGACATTGGCTTTCTACTAATAAATATTAATGAAACCCATCCAGTGTTACAGATCTCTAAAAACCAGCTATAAGAAGTAGGAATATATTGAAATGAAGTAAGTTGGGGGTCAATGTATAGTGGTGCTTTTGTGGTCTGCTAAGTTTTGGGCCAAAGGGCCAATCAGTACCATTGTGGTGTGACGGATACTAATGTCCAGTTGCTATGGGAGGATTGAGAAAGCATTGGATGCGGTGCGTGAAGATTTGCATTCAGAAGTGTGTGTTTGTTTGGCTTTGTGTGATTTATGGTTAGATTAGGTAAGGTTTTCCATTTTATTGGTCCAGTCAAGTACATTAGTTACATTGCATGTACAGTCAAGGATCAAAAGTGCAGTCATACCTCGAATACGTTATTGCCTATACTTAATGCGATTACCTACCTGATATTACTTTTAACCTGCCCCAACTGCTCTTCCTCCTGTACCTTAAAGGACCTGAATGAAGCCAACGATAGGGCGGTGGAAGTGGCCAAATACTGGTGGAAAAAAATCTAACTTTTGCCATTTCGACTCGAGATGATGACCTTGTAGATTTTGACTGCAATATTGACTATTGACTGTACCTCCGTGGTGTAGTGCTTACCACGCCTGACCGACATAATAATATGGGGACCCTATAGGTTCGTTTGTACTTGTTTTCACAGGTATTTGTCTGCGGCTCTGCGGATCTTAGTGTGGGTCATTGAGTGTTGTCCATTTATTTAAATATTCAGCGGCGGTATGGTATATATGCTAGTAGTTTGTAGCCTTGAGACATAATATATGATGATTAAAGAATTAGTTTTCGACGTGAAAAAGAGCCTTCTTTGAAGGCCAAGTTTCAATAAAAAAATTTGACTTTGACTTTGATATGCAATTAATAAATGTACTTATATCAGCCATAGAAGCGTTATTATATTTTTTTTCTTTTGTTCAACGGTTCAATTGCTTCTTTTGTGTCTATAAACAATTTTGCTTTATTAAAATAACAGCCAGACTGAAAATAATTAAAAATACAGTCAGTTTACAAAAGAACTAATTAATTTTGTCTTTCAAAAATCTAGACAAAGGTTACTTTGATCTAGGTTAGCTTTAATAAATGTAGCCTGCTTTTTTTAGTCACACAATATTTTTTTGCCTAACAGTTAATTTTTTCGTATAACGTTTCAACGCGAAAATATAACAAACAGTCAAATATTTTAAGTAAAGATTTTTATAAAGAATTACTGCGCTGGGTTGGACGAAATTTAGGGAATGTTTATTCATTGACTTAAAAGGTTAGGGACGGCTATGTCTATGAAACCTATGTTGCAAGAAAGAAATTACACGCGAGCGAGGACGCGGGGTATGGCTAATATTCAAACCATCTTTATAAAATGTGTGAGAGTAAGAATGTTGTTTGTACTCGTAACTCAGTCACGCAAAATCTATACTAGACAGATTGCAATTTTTGGTACACGTCTAGAATGAACCCGGACTAACACATAGGGTACATTTTATCCCAAAATTCCTATAATTTTAGAGCAGAACGCAGCTTGTTTAACATAATCCAAGATTCGTACATCCATTACCTACTATTAAAACGATCCACTTTATGATTTCTCTCTCAATAATTTCTCATGTCTTGGCTCCCGACGGCAGATCATAGAGTTATCACCAATGTTTGACTGTTGAGATAAATGTCCGGCCTCTGGCATGAGAGGAAAGTTTTATTGGAGATAAAACACTCTCAGTGACACTATGTTTTATTCAAAAAAATAAAGGCACTTTACACCGTTTCTCGTTGGAAAAGACGTACCATTACTACTTTAAATTTTAATGATTTTTATAGAATAGGTATAAGCAAGATAAAGATGTTTTTACTTATCCGACAACTTTGACAAGAACCGTGTCGTATCTAAAAACAACCAAATTCATAAATAATATATGAGTCTTATTAATTATTTATAAGTCTTATGATTCTTTTAGGTGAAATAGATGGCTTGATTATACAAATAAACTTGTTAAGATGATATATAACGGAATCATGTTTGAAAAGATGTTTGCGTGATACATATAAGATTGGTTGCCACAAGTATGTCTTGCATAATTTCATTCATGCTTAACTTTCGTGTAAGACAAATATCTCCAAAAACTATACTAATAAAGAAGAAATTTTGTTTGTTTCAAAGCACCGTGCGGTAGAGCTGCCCATACATATTAAACAAATCTCTGTGAGACTGTCGGTCCTGTAGTTTTACTGTTTTTGTGTATATTAACGAGGTTCTATATTATAGGAAGGTAGGACAGCAATCTAGTTAATTCAAGTTCTAACCGATGGTAGTAGTTTTGTTTTTGAACATAAACGGAATATTTTATTTTATGCATCTCTTCATCCACAGCCATTAAAGTTTTGACTAAAAGTTAATTTTAAAATATATTTTACAACTTTACCTAATCAGCAAAAAATATATACTAACCGTGACCAACCCACTGCGGTAATAATAAACCTATTTGACCCATATCACATGCTATATTAGCATATAACATTCTAGCTCTACCAGTGATGTTTATTGATGAATATAAAAACTATATAAAGGCGGATCTTTGCGGTCGTCGGTTATACGTCCGTAAAGTACATAGTAAAAATAAAAACAACCTCATAACTTAACATCTAATAGACATAAAAATACATAACAATATCTAATTTGTTTGACTTGCTGTTTATCACGTTTTCTTATCTTAATTCCAAGTATAGACATACAAAAAACATGAAATTCTTGATGATTTTTTACATTATGATTCAAAGAAGATATTTCGTATTAGTATTTCTAAACGACAACTGCTGGGAACCTAGGCCCGAAGTTCAATATTGGTCCTTAACGAGATTTATAATATGATGAAGCAGTGACTGACACCGCCCACCAACAGCCCACATAGCCACTGTTTATAACACCATTAAATACATGTGTTACCATCGTAAATTTGGAAGCCATTCATAAATTGGAATGTAATTTGTAGTTTAAAAAGTTGTTACAAAAAAATAGACTCTAAGATCGAAGATAGCAACAGATTTACAATGTTTGTTTGACCATCCATGCTGGTCTGTGAGCGAAGGAAAGACAGATTGTGCAGTGCATGCTTCTTTTCTAGCTAGAAAAAGTCAATCAAAAGGGCCATAAACTTAGGATTTTTTCAGGCGAGCGATGCATTATGGCAATATACCTATAATAAAACTGTAACTGGTCTAAAAAAAACTATGTGGGCTCTTTATAGGGCCAATAGAAGCCAAAACCATTTTTTTAGAATTTTTGACTGTCTTTCTGTATGTATGTTTGTATGCACATAACGCAATAACCACTGGACCAAATTTTATGCGATTTTCACTGTTGTATTGTAAAGGTCTAACTTAAAATTTGGCGTCGGTTTAATTTTGATCCGTCACTTAAAAGCTGAGATATTGACAATAGTAAATTACGCGCGCGGACGAAGTTCGCGAGCACATGCTAGTCTCCAAAGCCCACTATCCAGCTAAGGTTTGGCCTTCGAGTCACGCTACTCTTGGCTGTGTTGACCCCACCCCGTAAGCGATACTGTATAGATCTGCTTTTTTCTGACAACTGTCAGTTAATTTGCACACGTCAAAATTTTTCCACAAACAATAAACGAGAACAGTTTTCGAAATCAGAACGAAATTAGCAAAAGAAAACTAAAAAATTACCTGTAATTTGATCAACACTCAAATTAGGAACACTCACGCTGCACATAGACATTTCTAACGACCACTAGATATTTATCGGCTCTAAACAAACTCCCGTCGGCACTGAATCACTCAAATTTCAAGAGAAATTCGATCGCCAGCTTATTAACAACTCCACAAAAATTAACAAGTTTTCGTTTACGCAACAGCTACGGAAAGATCATGGCGTCTTTTTATTGACTACCGTAAGAGTTACTCGATAATATCACAAAATTAAACACTTAAAATTCATAGCTGGCCGAAAATTAAAAAAGAAATAATGTCATTTGAATTTAAAACACTGGTTGGAAACCATTCAAATTAAAAAGAAAACAGTCATTTAAACATACACGGATGTCAGAAAAAACGCGCGAGTACTGGAGAAGCCAGTGTAGAATGAGATTACTTATCAGTGTTTTATCAAGTGTGCTCGTTAGAACGCCCTTTAATAGCCGGGCGCGTCAGCGATAGTGTTGTGTGCGGTGCGTACGAAACATTGGATGCGCTTTCTTGAGACGATTTTTAAAAAGCGACATCGTGGCAACTTGCGGTATGGGAGCGGTGCGATAATAGTCAAAGACATTACATTATCATCGCACTGCTCACACACTGCTAGTCGTTACGATATTGCAGCGACTTTGATTACGTTAGGCTGCAGTTCTAATAAGCTCTCTATTTGCATTCTAGGAGTTTCACATGTGTAGGACAAGAGACAGTCGATACAGGACAAATAAAATGCATGTGAAGAATAAGTTTCAGTATCTGTAATGTATCTACTTAGAAGTGGTCTTTCGGAATTGCTATTAATATATCCCTTAACGATTTCAAATGGTAAAATCTGGGACAATAAAAAAAAAATGCGTAACTTTCAGTATATTCTTTCATTAAGCAAGTGGCATACTCTTGAAGTATTAGAAATTTAAAATTTTCAGGTTTTAGCCTTCCCATAAGTGGCTTTAATTTTATTTCTTACAAATATTATTTCTAAGAAATGCCTCCTCTATCGAACCCGACATCGCGGTCCGCAGTGAACGAACGACTTTTAAAATTAAGGAAAATATTTAGAGGCTAGTTATCTGTGCTGTCATTCAACAAGTTATAATTGTCTTGCGGTAACGCCTAGAAGTTGGGGGGGGAGTTGTTGACAATTTTCTTTTTGTAATCATGTTGATTACAAAGACCAGCGCCTATCCAGCTCCAAAACCCCGAGAGCTTTCAGCTCGAATTGCAGAATCGCTTCGAATGCCTGGGAGACTGCGAAAATCTGGACGATTATAATGACAGGTTTGTGCAAATTGTCCAAACAGCTGGGTCTAAGGCTTTCAAAACCCGCCGTTCAAAAGGAACCAAAAAGATCTCGGACCTCACCAACAAACTCATGGAAGAAAGACGAAACTTGGTTCTGCAGTCCTCTGACGATGCTGCTCAGTATCGCCGTCTAAACAGACAGATCTCCAAGTCCTTAACTCGTGATTTACGCTAATTCAATACTGACCGTATTGAAGAGGCGATCAAGCGAAATAAGGGCTCAAAAGTGTTTGCAAGGGATCTGTCTGTTGGTCAAAGCCAACTGACCAAGCTGAAGACAGAGGATGGCAGAATCATTTCGTCGAAGCCAGAGCTGTTGGAAGAGGTTGAGAAGTTCTACGGACAATTATACACCAGCGTACGCACACCTGTCAGTAATCTGGCTAAAGATCCAAGAGCCAGATTGACCCGACACTACACCGAAGATATCCCGGACGTCAGCCTATATGAGATTAGAATGGCTCTCAAACAGTTAAAAAACAATAAGGCACCGGGTGATGATGGAATCACGGCTGAGCTTCTGAAAGCAGGTGGAACGCCGGTATTAAAAGCTCTTCAGAAGCTATTTGATTCCGTCATACTCGAGGGACAAACGCCTACGGCATGGCACAGAAGTGTGGTGGTACTTTTCTTCAAAAAAGGTGACAAAACCCTATTGAAGAATTATAGGCCTATCTCACTTCTGAGCCATGTCTACAAACTGTTTTCGAGAGTCATTACGAATCGTCTCGCTCGCAGGTTTGACGACTTCCAGCCTCCCGAACAAGCCGGTTTCCGAAAAGGCTTTAGTACCGTAGACCACATACATACGCTGCGGCAGATTATACAGAAGACTGAGGAGTATAATCAGCCATTATGCTTGGCGTTTGTGGACTACGAGAAAGCCTTCGATTCGATCGAGACCTGGGCTGTGCTACAGTCTCTCCAACGGTGCCAAATTGACTATCGATATATCGAAGCGCTGAAGTGTTTGTACGAAAACGCCACCATGTCGGTCCGTCTCCAGGATCAAGGCTCCAAACCTATCCAGTTGCAGCGAGGGGTGAGACAGGGAGACGTGATATCTCCGAAACTGTTCACCGCCGCCCTGGAAGATGTTTTCAAGCTTCTGGACTGGAGCGGACTCGGCATCAATATCAACGGCGAGTACCTCACTCACCTTCGATTCGCTGACGATATCGTAGTCATGGCTGAGACCTTGGAAGACATAGGCACAATGCTCGATGACCTCTGTAGAGCCTCTCAACAAGTGGGTCTAAAAATGAACATGGACAAGACGAAAATTATGTTTAATATCCGTGTCGCACCCACTCCTCTGAAGGTTGGAGACTCTACACTCGAAGTTGTTGACAATTATGTATACCTGGGACAAACAGTTCAGTTAGGTAAGTCCAACTTTGAGAAAGAGGTCAACCGTCGAATCCAACTCGGCTGGGCAGCGTTCGGGAAGCTTCGCGATATCTTCTCGTCCAAAATACCGCAGTGTCTCAAGACTAAGGTCTTTGACCAGTGTGTGTTGCCAGTAATGACATACGGAACAGAGACGTGGTCGCTTACTATGGGCCTCATAAGAAGGCTCAAGGTCACCCAAAGGGCGATGGAGCGCGCTATGCTCGGAGTTTCTCTGCGTGATCGAATCAGAAATGAGGAGATCCGTAGGAGAACTAAAGTAACCGACATAGCCCGCAGAATCGCGAAACTTAAGTGGCAGTGGGCGGGGCACATAGCTCGTAGAACAGATAGCCGTTGGGGCAGAAAAGTTCTCGAGTGGCGACCACGAACCGGAAAACGTAGTGTTGGCAGGCCTCCCACTCGGTGGACCGACGACCTGGTGAAGGTCGCGGGATGCGCATGGATGCGGGCAGCGCAGGACCGGTCGTTATGGAAATCCCTGGGGGAGGCCTTTGTCCAGCAGTGGACGTCTTTCGGCTGAGAGAGAGAGAGAGAGAATCATGTTGAAGTCGCATGCCTTCGTTCCGAAATACTAGTAGTTTTTAGCTTTGAGACATAATATACTATGATTAAATAATTAGTTTTTGACGTGAATAAGTCAAGTTTCAATAAAGAATTTTTGATTTTGATTCGAGAGCAGTGAGACTTTGGAAGCAAAATTTTTATCATCCTAGGGATATACGACAATCTATTTTATTGATAAACTCTATCTATGGTATAGTTAAAATGCTTGTCCGCCGTTTGAAGATTCTAGATTTTATTCTCAGCACGACGGGAATATAAATTGTAGTTATTTTCGCAGGATGTATGTTGATATGGGTGTGTTGTGAGCGACAACTTTTATTCGAACTTTGTGTTGCCGGCAACAGATTGGAATATATCGATATTAGAAGGACTATTGGAATGAAATAAATGTTTTAGTATCTGTGGCAATTCAAATAAATGTATTCTATTCTATTCTATTCTTCTATTCTAATGACTTTTATTCTCTATCATCCAAAAATTACTAAACTTATACTTAAACGAATGATGAGATTAGGCCAGCTGGCAAGTAGAGTAAAACCTGTAATAACACAACGATGACTTTTTAAGTCTCAGTCATCACGAAAACCTTGGGCGCAGCAACTTCAAAATAGGTATTACGTTTTTATGCTTCACTATAAAAGGATAATCATGAAAAACAATTGAGTAATGTCTGCAACTCCAGCGATTCACAGGAAAACGCTTCCAGATTTATCCAGGTAAAATTTGAGATAAACCATGAAATTTCCAGTGATTTCAGTCACAGCACTAACAAGCGGCCGGGCAGTAAAATCGATGGTTATCGATTCACAGAAGTTGACTCATCGAGAATCGATAGCGGATTAGTCAGCAGCGATTTCTAGTTTCTGTTATTCCGTGATCTTTGTGTTTGGATCTTAGATAAGATGCAATGAGACGTGTTTGGAATATCAGAACTTCGTTATTTCAAGAGCACTCCAATTGATTGGAGGATTTGACTTAGGCCTTGACGTGTACGTGAGTTTGTAGATCAATCTGACTAAAGTGAATCATTGTTCATCGACCACTACCTACTTCCGGTGACGGAAAACATCGCGAGGAAACCTGTACAAAAAATATTTTCGGTAGCAGAGAGCTCTTAGTAAATGGGATGCTTCGAGCAACAAGGACTTTCGCGCGCGAAACGGAAGAGTCCATGTTGCTCTATGAACACGTGGTGTGTTGTTTGTTGTTGAGGATGCTTGAAAATCATGTCCGTGCAGTTAAACGTTGAAAAGTTCTCTCGTTGTAAGCCGATCCTGGGTGCTTGTCCCATGGTTATCATAATCATGTATTGTCAACGGAACTGAAGCCACGTAAAAAAAATCAACTACGTTAGACAAGCGGAAATAGATGAATATTAGCTTGCAAGAAATGAACCAAACATAAAAAATTGAATAAACAAGTAATGAGTTTTTAAAGTCATGAGCTGAATAAGTACACTATAAAAAATAATAAAATAAAACTTTTTTCCAAAAAAGTGAACCGACTTCCATAATAAAACTTAAAATCATGAAATAACAATAAAGAAAAATGTATTAGCATGCTACCTACTGAATGAGGTGAAGTCGGTGCCAAGTGCAGGACTATGTAATTGTTTAGCTAGGCATTTTGTATATGTACCTACATGATTCTAATGTTAATTTATATTATTTAATATTAAATTTGGCACCGACTTCACCTCATTCAGTAGGTAGCATGCTAATACATTTTTCTTTATTGTTATTTCATGATTTTAAGTTTTATTATGGAAGTCGGTTCACTTTTTTGGAAAAAAGTTTTATTTTATTATTTTTAGTGCTTCTACACCTTTTCATTTTCTTTAGTAAAAACTTAAACTTTTGCTTTCACTGGTGGCCGAAAATAAAGAATTAAGAATTCGAAACTTTTTATGTCAGTTTGATTTGAAATGTCAGAACATGTCAAATTGTCTATTATTTTTGGCACATAAATAGACCGTGAGCACGCGACGACCAAACCTTCCTTATTTTAAAAATGCTGAATATTTCTCTGCGTGGTATATACAAGTAAAAAATATTAGCGACTAGGTATGAAGTTTGGATCTTAGTTGCTTTTGCAGGTAATATGGATAGCAAGGATGATTTTTATAGGTATAAAAAGCACCCTTGGGGCCTTCCAAAGTAATACATATTAAATTCAGCTTTTATAATAAAACAAATAATTTAGTAAAGTTACAATGTCAAGCAGGGGTTTATATCTGCACCAATTGCCTGGTAATGGATGGCGTGATTTCTTATATTATTAGGAATAAAATCTTTAAAAATCTTTACTTTAAGGAAATTGAGTTACCACTTTAAATGTTATTGCTACAAATAATCTGCCTAAGTAATCATGATGCAACTTTTATAGTCACTAAATGTTTGGAACATACACAGAAAATCTTTAGTTTTAATAAAATAAGGAAGGGCATGCTATCGCGGGCTTTTGCTCTATAATGCAATGTTGGTATTTTTATATTTTGTTAGGTATCTTTAAAATTACCGAAAAGATTCTGACGTGGTTAAAATGGGACCAACTTGGGTATATATCATTACGAATAAAAAAACAATTTCGGAAATCAGTCCACTGTAGGCGGAGAAATCGGCGAACATACATAAAAAAAAACATACATACATCGAAACATATAACCTCCTCCTTTTTTGGGAAGTCGGTTGAAAAATACAGTCTTACAAGAAATAAAATATAAATCTGAATGTTAAAATAAAACCAATGTTTCGAGATATCGTTGGTTGTGTAACTGCATGTTATCTAAATGATTAAAAGAAACAAGCAGTAATTAACATACAAACATCTAATTGCCGAGATAGACTTATCACTGAGCTTACAATAACAACATATTTGGCATGAATGAACACAGTGATTTGATAACACATTTATATTTACTTTAGTTTTGGACGTGACTGCTTTTACAGTCTTGTATTTTTACTCAAAAATACAAGACTGTATCCATAAGACTAAGGAAAATACAAATGTGTGCTCCTTTAGGAATTTTGAAATAAAAAGAACCTGCTAAGTGTGTCGTTGCACTTTATCGCACTACCATACTACTGCTAACTATTGGTCTAATGGTTGACTGGTAGAGAATGCCAAAGGCGTTAAGTCCGTTGTACACAATTTTTGTAATTTGTGCAAGAGAGTTTTTAAATAAAAAACAAATAAGTGCTATTCCAGGTTACATTCTACTACCAGTGTATCAAATTTCATTTAACAAACATACTCACTTCACCTTCTAAACTTTCGCATAGAGTGATTCAGGGTGGGTTATGGTTATGTGACTTGGACCGCTCATAATAAATAATAATAATAAATAAATATATACGGACAAATCACACAGATTGAGTTAGCTCCAAAGTAAGTTCGGGACTTGTGTTATGAGATACTAACTCAACGATACTATATTTTATGACAAATACATATATAGATAAACATCCAAGACCCAGGCCAATCTGAAAAAGATCATTTTCTATAATCTGGTCCGTGAGATGTGGTATGGACGATTGGAATAATTTTTAGTATAAAGCCTATTTTGTTGTGTAAATCCGGGTCAGGCCTGCTACATGGAGGTCATTGATTACTTTACAACTAGTTCTCAAGAATTCATTTGCTAAGCGAAGGAATTTTAAACAGAACATAAAGTGATCTTAAAGCGCCGATTCATTGTTGATGGCAACAGGAAAAGTGGGTTTATGATAGATTGAGTTGATTTGATTAGTTGTATTATATCTAAAGAAAATCACACGTCTTATGGATTTTTGGTAGTCAGTATTCAGAAAATAATACCCGTGACCTAGGCGACATGTAGGCTAGAGAGAAATCTCCTGCGTCGCAATGGAATCGTGGATTATACTGCTTAGTACCAGTCCACAAGAGTCGTAAAAGCCGAGGCACGTTTATGGGGAATATAAGATGGGAAGGTTGGCGCCTCACCTTTTTAAAACATCCTTCTAGTATGTTGTTTTATGGTGAAATAAAATATGTCCTGCGGCTAAATTCATTGCTTAGAGAGACCTCCAAGAAGCTAAACATTGTCAAGGTATTTATTTATTTTTCTTCATTGCGTGTCGATGGTAGTTAGATTGTACTTCCATATGCGACATAGTTTAAATCATATTTTTTAAAACTTAGCCACTTTATTCATAACTACCATCACTCATTTGGCTTCATTTGTAGCTACTATCAAGTCAACCGAGTATGTGTGTTTGTCGGATATTTCTCAAATCACCTAAAGGCCTAAACACACCTTGACGACCACCGCCTTCTAGCGACAGTAGTCATATAAACACAGGTTAACTGACCAGTCTATAAGTATGCATTGAATGCATTATATGTATTGAAGCGGTGGTGGCCGAGTGGTAGGGCGCCCGCCTGTGGCTGAAAGGTTCCAGGTTCTAATCCTGTCTGTGCTACATGAGTTTTTATATCAATCTGACTCGTACCTATGTTAGTTTCATCGACCACCACTTGCTTCCGGTGAAGGAAAACATCGTGAGGAAACCTGCACTCTGGTTGATGATTATCAGCTAGTATGTGAAATGGAGAAGGCAATGGCAAATCACTCCATTAAAAAATACCAAGATAGATAGTTGTTTATATGTGTTTCATTTCATGTAATGACCACGACCCTCAGTCATGAGGAATACGACTAAAGAAGGAGAATTAGTATACAGGTTTTCCTTCACCGAAAGCTGGTACGTACGTACATAGTGGTAAATGAAAATGAATTTACATACATGAGTAAGACGACCCTACTAAGCCACTATCGCTAAGATGTCTCCAAATTATGTGCTGCCTTTACATGTTAAGGAGAGTCGCACGATTCAAACGAGGCACAGTGAGTCATGCGCGAGCGCAATTGCATTGCTATTTTGCGTAATTGAATTTTGAACGTATGGAAATGTATGACTCTCATAAATAATGTTAAACTGGACGGCCCTTGAAATGTTAATGTACCTCGAACAATGCGTCTGTTGTGATTTTTAGCTAGGAAACAAGTTACTGTCATTATTTTTGAGTTGTTGTATTTCCTTTCATCTCTGTATATAATATTAATGATCAAAAATGATTAAGTTTATCTACAATCTAGGATTACAGTTATCAAGAATTCAAGACTAATCTAACGAACTGGGGGCTGTAACCAGTGCTATGGGAACTTACTACTCTATCATCAGATTAGAACCATGTATAACTTTTTTATTTTTATTTTTTTTTATATATTCGGATGACCAACAGCTGGATTAACATAATGCTAACAAAATACAAGTCTCAAAGCCAATTATAGGTCTTCACAAATAAAAGCACAGTAGAAATTTAAAATTTGCGGGAACGCCAACAACACATTCAGATAATCACAGAACACCAGGAATGCCTATTTAGAAACTTACAGGCTATAAGTAACTTATAGTAAGTAATTTATAATAACTAACTGAAAAAGACAAATTACTATGTCTCTAATCCATAAAATGTATAAACGGTAAAGCGTGTGTCGGGCCACGCGCATTTAGAGTTCCGAAAGTGCCACCCTTTGATATGGCTATATTAATTTGGATTTGGAGGATTTGATATATTAAACATATACCTACTTACTTACGTTTACTTCAGAACCCTAGAAATGAACAGTCAAACAATATGTCCGTAAAGTCATAAGTCACTTTGATTAAACCTACTAGGAAATTACAGCGTCGTAGCTTAGCCGTGGATATGAGCACTAGAACTATTTGTTTGAGAGAATAATGTGTAGAAATAGAGAAGAATGTGAATATTATTATAGATTTTGAACTAAAACGCAAATATTCGGTACTAATTCGTTAGAGAAGATTTATGAAGGTTTTGTAGTGATAACTACAGAATTATTTTGAACTTCTAACTGGTTAACCTTGCATATCATATTTTGGGTGAAATAGTTGATATATTGGGATACTATTCCTGTGGCGTATTACCTGCATGATAGGCTCTCGACGCATCACAATAGCAGGCATTCAAATCCATTAGTTTCCAGACAAATTGAATTGGAAAGTGAAACACCGGTACACAAATTTCATATGTTGTTTTTACAATACTTGATAGGAAGACAGGGAGACCCGCACATCAAAACGTTCTCTGAGTCACGCCGAAACCATTGGTAGCAATAACTCGACGCGATTTTGTGTACTTACGGAATTATATCAAAAACTAAACATTCATAACAAAACATTCTATGATTAAATTAGACTGTCAACAAAATCTGCAGAGTTGGACGTCTGACATTGACAGCTGGTCACACACGTTCCGTATCAGTTCTTAACCAACCTTTCTTATCATAAACAAATAAGAAATCATGGCTGGATTGTTGTAGAATTTTAATTATTCTCCTTTAATATCGTCGACTTAGATTGTTATAATATTCAACGAATAAATACCTTATTTAAACATTAGTTCTTTTAAAGAATGTTTAAAAGTTGGTTTGACGCGCGTCCGAATTGGGCGAAATGGAACGCGACGAGGCGGAATGTCAAATCAAGTGGAGGGATCTCTCTCTCCCTGGGTGGCCACGACGACATGTAACATGTCTTGAGCAATTATTAATTTTTTTGGGGTTTTTTCGCTTTCGCCGCCCCCGGTTCCCCGCCATGGGTATATAGTTTAGCCTTTAGCTTTAAAATCCGCGATGCGCGCGAGGACAGCAGGGGATATTCGTCGCCACGAAGTTGCCGGGGACATGAGCTGTTGAGGTCCACGTGCCCGTCCGGCCATATGAGTTGACGTTTCCTGGAGTGTACCGCATGCCACGGCGCAGGCCCCGTCGTCGGCGACCCCAGTGCAACACACGGATCCTAACCTTATTTCCAAAGGCCGCACCGCCGCCTTCGATCCGATGTCCCTGTAATGGCTCAGCGCAAACCTCGGAAGGTCCAGCCAGCGTCTACTATCTCGCATACAACGGAGCGTCGCAGGAGCGCCGTGCCTCTTTGATGTCGCGACCAGCGCCAGTGCTCGAACCCAACGGATCATAACGGTGAACGGAACGACGTTCTAAGTGCGCACAGACGTTTGTGTACGGACCTGGCCAGGTACCCTATATTTGGTTTATGTTAATTTTAACTTTTAATTGCGGCAAAGAATTATCAGATTTTGGTATTAGTATAACATGTGCCCGCCCTCAGCGGCTAGTGTGTTTATGGAATAAAATGCTATATTCTATCCCAACCATATTGTATTAATGATATCACCCTGCCCATGACTCCTAGGACCTAAGGCTTACTAGACAAGAGGTCCTTGTACTTCAAAAGTGCGAGGCTCTATCCTGAGCATTACATCCGGCTTTCTATAAAGTAATTGTTCGTGTATAATCGCACTGCGCAGGGATATTGCCCGTCTTCGCTTCAAATAGTTGGAGACCCCTGCGCACACCACCCAACATACACTTTTTTATTTTTTTTATTTTTTATACACGACAGTTTATATATTTATGACCAAAACATGCATTCGCTAAACGTTCTAATTCATACTCTTACGTCATTCTTACGTCATTCCGCTATAAAACTGTAGATTAGGGCTAATTTTTAAATGCCATAACCGACTTGCACCCACTGCAACAATCAAGCAGCAATGATGTCATTTTTATCTTTTTAAAACAGTTGATCTCATCCTATGTTATGCAACTAAAACTGTATTGTGAATCCTACTAATATATGCGAAAGTTAAGATGTCTGTGAGGATGTTTGTTACTCAATCACGCAAAATCTACGGATTTCATTGAATTTTGCTACACGGGTAGAAATACTAGGAATAGCACGTCGTTTTGTTTCGAAATTCTACGAAGAGCGAAGTCCCAGAGAGTAGCTAGTCATTTCAAACAAGAAGCATATTTTACAAGCTTTTGCCTAAATTACTAAAGCCTTCCTTATGACTCACGCCATTCAATTGTGAAAACCGCATGAAAACAGACAAACAAACGCAAAGCCTTAGTAATTTGATAGAGTATCAAACGTGATCAATCACATCAACGTGTTAATTTTATGAATTACTAGCTTTTGCCAGCGGCTTCGCCCGCGTGTATATCTCACGGGAATAGTGCTTTTTCCCGGGACGAACTATGTACGTCCCTATGTATTTCTCAGTACTTCTAACTATATGTATGCGAAATTTCAGGAAGATTGGTTCAGTAGATAAAGCGTGATGAGGTAACAAACAAATAAATAAACAAACAAACTCACTTTCGCATTTATAATATTAGTAGGGATTAGGATGATAAAGTGATTTTTATTCAGTTACCTAATATGGTTTGAATGTGGTTTTAATTTGGGCTTGGTCAAATAGCTTGCGCAAATATCCGTAATTTAAGTTTCTAGACAAAACCTTTTATTCGTACTAGGACTTTATTGCTCTTTATCCGGTCAATAATAGCTATAAAAGCTAAACTATGAAATTAAATTTTAATATAAGACATACGCAACAGCAACGTGGGATATTTTCACATTTATTAGTGACTGAATTTGGATATTTTACAATCAGTTTACCAAATTTCATTGACATATTGGGTACTCATATTTCGCTCTGAACGACAACTTATTAGAGAAGTGGTAACGTAAGTGGGAGCTCTCTCCCTTATACTGTCTGTGTACATAACAATTTTGGACATAACAATTAAAGGGGAAATAAATCGTTGGCCTGACCTAAATATTCTAATGCACGTACAATAATCAAATACTATTATATTAACATATACACTCTAGCGAACTATAATGTAGTATCAAAAGGCGGGATGCCAACTCTACCTCTATTAAGAAATATCAGATGGAAAATTAAATATACTGTAAGCTAGAATATAATTGATGGTTAAACAAACTTATCTTAATGAAGTTTGACCATAATTATACAAGACGTTGCTTCCGAAGATATTTATTCAATCAATTCACTAAGCAGCTCGCTCTGCTATGTACTAGGCATGACACAATTTTTAGGACCTAGGGATAAAATAAAATAAGTCCAAAATTTACGTCCGACTCTCGTCCCACCCCTACACGTCACCGGTGGAGGCGCCCCACTTCATTCCTTTAGAACAAAATTTCGAAATGTGGCGCTTGGGATATCGTAATATGTATTTAACATATTGATTGGGACGGGCGGGTTATAAATATCTTCGGAAGCAACGTCTTGTATAATTATGGTCAAACTTCATTAAGATAAGTTTGTTTAACCATCAATTATACTACGACGTTGCTTCCTCGATATTTATTCAATCAATTCACTAAGCAGATGTTTAGAACCATTGCGAAATTTGCAAGATTTTTATTTTTATATCATTATAATAATATTAATTATTATTATTTTTTAATGTGAGCTATTAAAAGTGGATCCTTAGATACTTTGATATAGAATGGTTAATTACATGAATAAATACAAATGTAGTTGCATCTACGATTATCTTCCATAAAGATATTAGATATAAACAAAAAAAAAAAATACGAAATTGGAGAAAAAAATTCTTCGAGTAGGCTATGTGATGCAATGCCATTACGGTTTTTTCATTTTGTAATGCAAAATAATGAAAATTATTAAAGCTTATCAAATACAATGTTTAAGTTCTGTAGGATACAGACTTTGGTTGCTAGCCTTGATATTTTGGGAGAAAAAGAAGTTAACAAGAAACAGATTAAAAGTTCTATGAGTATACCTTATGGGACAATAATTAACATAACCGAATTAACACTATCATAGTTATTTCCTGTGAGACAGGATATTTAACAGGCTTATTTGGGAATAGGATATGTTAACTTTAAAACGTAAATATTTACTAAGAGAGATGTGATGAATGAACATTTTTTAGTCTGCAATAGCAAACTCAACGCAGGCAGAGGTGCTTGCTCAGAGTTAATTTTACGAATAGCGACTAGAATTTTTACTACCTAATGTTAGAAATCTTTATTGTATTGATTATGAACATACACTTCTAGATGGTTAATGTGTCGAGTTGAAAGGACACTATACTAATTTAGGATTCTTTCTATAAGTACTCGAGGAATCTCTTCACCTGACAAATGTATAATAATTTGCAAGAGAAAAAACATGAATATGCAAATTTGAGGTCGGTACATTTCTGCTGAAATATACTGTTTATATAAACTACACTGTTTTTATAGACTGTACTTAGCCGAATATATAGGTGAATTGGCTACAGTCATAGAGTATAAACTATAGGTAGTATTAGGTACCTACCACAGTACGATGATTTTAATATAACTTTTGTTATGAGTACGTACTCGTATGCACGAGCCTTTAGTTAGAACTATTAATGAAATACTGAATTCAACAAACGAAATTCAAGTGTACTTTCTGTACAAGCTTATTATGTTTCCAGTAACAAATACATATTATAAAGAAAATAGTTATGATGCTTAGTTTTCCAAAAGAAGAATCTAAAAGTTCTGTAACATATAGGCAAAGGCCGTGTAATGACAAGAGAGTCTTTAATTGTGATTAGATTCTCGATAATAGATTACTTCCTTGTTCCAAATGGTAACTTACTCGCGCAAGTCGTTGCAGATGACCTTGGCTAGAAGTTATTATTTGTAATAAATACAGAGTAGCTGTAGAAAAAAAAAAAAGAAAAGGTCCATATTATACTACTTTACGTCTTCTTTTTTTTTTTTTTTTTTATTGATCAAATCACTAAGATAGATATCTATAATTATGCATCCAGTTGTTGAATTAAATTTGCGGAGGAAATTGAATTATTAAATGAATGATGGGGATATTAGTTCCAAAGATTCGAGTTTACGTAGAGTATTCAACACATTTACGATGCCATATTGGCTATATGAATAAATCCCCATAGACAGAAACTAAAAAAACAACATACTGAGTATCTAATATTGTTCAGTACTTGCTTGCTCAAGCTAGAGCTAAGGGCTAATGTCTAGTTCTTAAGAAACAAGTGCTTTGTTATCTTACTTTAATTTGCCCAAAAAAGAAAGCACTACTCTTACTGGCTTAAGGCACTTATTTTCCATTTATAAGGTGCTTTAGAGCGTTGCTGTTGTACAACTACAGTGAGCGTAAAAGCCGGTTAATTGGATTGATAAGCTTGATCATATGTAAGTATTGAAATAAAGTATGTAATAATAAGTAAGTACATAATCTCAGTTTGTATTAGGTATCATTACTTTGGATGGATTGGATGCAATCTGCAAAAAAATCAGTCAAGAAGCTGAATCTTTATGTATTATAATCTTTATGTATAAAACTTTATGTAGGTATGTGTTCTTTATGTATAAAGATACATGGGCAACTGTCAGTGAAGGGAGTTGCTAATTATAAAAAGGTAAAGAGACCGGTATCGGATATTGACCCGATATTGGGTGGTTCCGGAGTCACCCGGACTGACAATGAAAATATTTCATTATACAAACTTTTAGGAGAAAATTGATCGCCTGAACAGTTTATTTAAAATACTGTCAAATTTGACGCCATACTCAATAGTGACATAGAGTACCTGTTTTATATATGAAATATAAAGACAATAACTGATTGATCGATTGATCAGTCGATTTATTAAAAGTATTGAATAAATGTACCAGACGTGTATATTGTAAATTATCTTATCTTAATTATGTATATTTGGCGAATAATCATCTCGATTGATGAGTGGATTTCCTTTCCTCAGTTTACCGAACTCCGTTTCCCAGCTTTCTCTTGGGCTCTATGTGCTCCCCAATATTTAGATATTTGGTATGAGTACATACCTGTTATGATGACCAGCAATGGTCAGCGATTTTCATCAGTCTTGATGTTCAAACATTTATAACAACAGATACATACAGATAATCTGTCACTACCATGAGTTGAGACTCGAAGTCCGTGTTTAGCTGAAATGAACAGAGCTGAGTTAATACTGACAGTGCATGGTTATAACATCATTATAGTTCCAAGAACTTACGCAGCCAGAAAAAATAATACTTGACTGTATCAGTCTAGTAAAGTTTTGATAAGTATGAGATACTTAAAGGGTGTTCGAAATGTATAGTAAGATACACACTTTTGTTACATGGTTATCATCTGATAATATTACTATTTGCATAGTTATACTTCGGATAATAGTTTATCTACGATAGCTTGGGAGTTCTATTGCGTATATCCTAATAAAAGTGTGTATAAAATAAGTAAGTAAGTAAAAATACTTATAAACCAGACTACGATCGCGTCGTAGTTCTAATGGGTAATAATGTGTATACCTGACTACAATCGCGTTGTAGTTACATAAAGTAATAATCATCATCATCCTCTCGAGTCGAAATGGCAAAAATTAGACTTATTAAAATTACATGTGCACACGCGACTACAATCGCATTGTAATTCTGTATGTGCTTGACTATAGTGTAAAACCCTGATTACAATCGCATTGTAATTCTAAGGGTAAATGTGTATCCCTGACTACAATCGCATTGTAGTTCTATTGGGTAGTGCTGTTATATAGGTGTAGTATATAAACTAGACTACGATTATATCGTAGTCATATTGGGTAATACTTTACTTTGCGCGAAGATTTTGTAGTTAGGCCTCTTGATTGGGCCCATTTTGCGTAAGGAGACTGGGCAGCTGCATATCTTCTGCGTTGTTGTTGTTCTTCTATCGGACTTTATGTGCTTGACTATAGTCGCTCTGATTACAATCGCATTGTAATTCTAACCCCGTCTACAATCGCATTGTAGATCTATTGGGTCGGAGCACACGTGATTACAATCGCATTGTAATTCTGTATGTGCTTGACTATAGTGTAAAACCCTGATTACAATCGCATTGTAATTCTAAGGGTAAATGTGTATCCCTGACTACAATCGCATTGTAGTTCTATTGGGCAGTGCACACGCGACTACAATCGCATTGTAGTTCTATATGTGCATAGCACAGTCCACACTTAGATCACTCGTAGTCCGCCCGTAGATCACTCGTAGTCCACCCGTAGATCACCCGTAGTCCACCCGTAGAGTACCCGTAGATCGCCTGTAGACTCCTCGTTGACTACCCGTAGACCAACCGCCATCATCATAGCTATTTAAATGTCCCCAATATTGGGGCACTGTCCTTCCCATGGATGGGTAAGGAGGATTAGGGCACCAAGTGGGCCCAATGGGGTTTGATGGGTTTTTAAGACTGTGAATACAGCTGAGACAGACCCATCCAGTGACTAACGAAGTAAAGTTAAAATCGAAAAAAGTCGAATGCGTACAAAATAGGTACGTACATTTTTATCACAATAAACAATTAGGCAATTGACGTATCGGATAAAAGTTTACTTTTAAATGTTGCAATGATGACAGCTTATGCTTGGCTAAAATCTTGTTTACACAATTATTCCAGGGTCTTCAGTATAGAATTGGGCCCAGACTTATTCTGAACATACTTGTTATATCGTAGTTCAATATGATTAATCTTTCATCAACAAATAATCCAATTGGGCCTTGCGTTTAACTTTTAACGACAGTCAGAACAATCAAGGAATAAGAAGAAATTTATCAATACATATGCAGATTCGTGATTTTGCCACGAAAAAATGTTTTTACAAATGTAAAAAACTTAAACATGTGACGCATATTATGGTTACAATTCATGTAAAATCGCAACTCAGGACGCGAGATACTATTCGCGATATTGTATTATGCAACATCATGCACAGACAATTCCTAGGAAGGTAGGTGCATAGTTGGGTCAGCGGAGAAAAAATAAAATTCAATTGGTCTAACGACCGTTGTTTGTTGAGTTTATGATTAAATTTTATCAAAGTACCCGCAGGGGCACACAGGTGTGATGTAAAATTACGATTTCGTACGAGTGATAGTAGCCAATGCAACATAAATACGTAGTTATCTAACATTTTGTTAGGTATTATAACTTATTCAAAGTATCGTTAATATTCAAACCAGATATTCAGGTAATGAAAAAATACTTACATTTTTTGTTGTTTACGAGTGTAATGAATTTAAAGTACGTCATTTTCCACTGACACTGAGGTTATAAATTAATTTAAAGATATTCCAGATACTTGGAATATAAAGAAAATAAAAATATTGTTGTAGTGTGTGTGTTGCCATGCCCGCACACAAAAAGCGAATGAAGTGGGGCGCCTCCACCGGTGACGTGTAGGGGTGGGACGAGAGTCGGACGTAAATTTTGGACTTATTTTATTTTATCCCTAGGTCCTAAAAATTGTGTCATGCCTAGTACATAGCAGAGCGAGCTGCTTAGTGAATTGATTGAATAAATATCGAGGAAGCAACGTCGTAGTATAATTTCATAATTATCAAGACTCAGGATCACGCCAGACAATATTATAAATTAATTCCTTGCTTCATAACTTTTACTACCTAGCCCGGGAGACTAATTAGTACTTATTTGAGCCACCAACGAAGTTTCTCGCGACAATTAAATAGGAAGCTTGTGTACCTTAACTTAAAGTTAATATTGGAGTTTTCTTTTAAAGACCGTAAACATAATTTATTAGGATTATTATTAAAATGTTAAGTTGAGCAGTCAACCCATCAGGGGACGACATGCTGTTTGATTGTTAATGTTGTTTATTTTTTAAATATTGTCGATATAAATAAACTAGATTTTGCCCTTGGGTTCACCCGCGTGAATATCGTGTCTCACCTCTTAGGGGTGGAATTTCCAAAATGAATTTCTTATGTAAAAAGATCCTATCCTGCAAAAGTTTTTACCTGAAATAAAAAAACTTTTATTTATTCTTTCAGGGAACAGCGCTTTTTCCCGGGATGAAAATTACCCTATGTCCTTCTCAGTACTTATAACTATGTGTATGCGAAATTTTAATTATATATGATGCTGTATATAGAACTCATTTATCGAAACTGCCTCGAGGTAAACACTCTCAAATTGCCAACAATACAACACAATATTAGTATTTATTGAGTGATGAAACACAACATCTGTTACGAATTAGCATCCACCCACGCGTGGGTTACTCGTGGGACTATCTATTATGTTATTAAGTAGTTAGACTTACTAGGTTGCGAATATAGAAATTATTATATAGAAAGGGTGGTGGCCAAGTGGTAATGACACCCGCCTGAGGTCGGATAGGACCCGGGTTCAAATCCTACCTGTGCCACATGAGTTTGTAGACCAATCTGACTCGTGTATGGTAGGTTTCTTATAGACCACAACATGCTTCTGATGAAGGAACACATTGGCTGACTGTTTAGTTTACAAGTGTGTATACGGCTACTGCCACTAGATGGCGGTAGTCGTAAAAGTCATGTCAGATGCCTTTAGGCGACTTGAATAAAATCTGACACCAGTGTTAGTAATAAAACACTCGATAAGAAGAAGATAATCATAGTTCCTATGTTTTCAGCTGAATTTCACGAGAATACAGAACATTATGCGATTATCACATTGCACCGCGCTCCGTCGTCGCGGCGCGTAGGGCCGGGCCTTCGTCTTTTTGACCGAGCGAGCGAAGCGAGCGAAGGTCTCTAAATCGAGTTGGGGGCGAAACACATTGTTTGTATGTATGTATGTATGTATGTATGTATGTATGTATGTATGTATGTATGTATGTTTGTACCGCGATAACTGCCCAACCGATGGTCCGATTTTGTTGAAATTTGGTAGGCATGTAGGAAATATCAATAGAATTTTTAAGTTCGTTGGGCATCAAAATCGGTTCAGTAGTTTTTGAAATATTGATAAAAATGTTCGCGATTACGTAGCAAACGAAACCATAGCGTGTTCTAACTTTGGATAGCGCCATCTACATTTTACTTAGGGAACTGAATTAGTTAGAAAAGTCGAAATCAGATCTAAGCAGCGGTTGTAGACTTGTAGATGATTTGTAAGGTACACCCTCATATTACAAATTATTATTTAAAAAACAATCATTTTATAAACAACGCCTATAAAACTATACATTTGAAAAACATATGCTTTGACAAACTCATCCATTTAAAAATGTAATCATTTTACAAACTAATTACTAGACAAATATTGTTTTTTTTTTTCAAATTATCATTTTACAAAGAAATGATTTAACTAAATTTTCAATTGGTAAAACTACGTTAGACAAAATATCTTATGGCAAATACATCGTTTGATAAATATTATTTACCAAAACTAGAAGATATGAAGTTTCTAGTTTAAACTTACTGATCCCAAGATTTTCATCGTAGGGTTAGGTACAGAAGTCATTACTCGTCTTTTATTTGTAAATTAACTCACAAATCGTATTATGACATGATATCAACATGCTTATACCTTTTATTGTGTCACACCGGGTGGGGGACCTGGTAACCTGCAATACAGGATCTTTGATACCTAGCGCGGGCACCAGATCTTCACAACGATACTGTCCTTTATGGTATTAAATTTAATTAATGTTTATCACATACCTATGTAATGTAGTCCAAGGCCATTTGTTGTGGAGTAAATAAATTTTTTTATTTTTTTTTATAAAAAAAAGAAAGTTTGTCTCCAAACGATCTGAGCTGTAAGTTAGGTTCAGGTTATTTTTTTATTACTACCCGGAAAGACTTGAGGACAGAAAATAAGTTGGGTTCGGGTTATTTTTTTTACCACCTTTGGAAAAGACTTTGAGGGCGGAAAAGAAGTTAGGTCCAGGTTATTTTTTTATTTGGAAAAGAAACCACCTTTGGAAAAGACTTTGAGGGCGGAAAAGAAGTTAGGTCCAGGTTATTTTTTTATGACCACCCGAAAGACTTTGAGGGCGGAAAAGAAGTTAGGTTCAGGTTATTTTTTTTATGACCACCCGGAAAGACTTTGAGGGTGAAGAAGTTAGGTTTAGATTATTTTTTTATGACCACCCAGAAAGACTTTGAGGGCGGAAAAGAAGTTAGGTACAGGTTATTTTTTTTTATGACCACCCAGAAAGACTGAGGGCGGAAAAGAAGTTAGGTACAGGTTTTTTTTATCAACCCGGAAAGACTTTGAGGGCGGAGAAGAAGTTAGGTTTAGGTTATTTTTTTTTATGACCACCCAGAAAGACTGAGGGCGGAAAAGAAGTTAGGTTTAGGTTATTTTTTTTATGACCACCCGAAAAGACTTTAAGGGGTGGAAAAAACGTTCTAATTCATATTGTTGTTTGTTTGTTTGGTTTGGTCGTTCGTCTCGTTAGTCGTTTGGTAAAAATAATTTATATGTATAATTTACATAAAAGAAAATACAAGTCGTGTTACAGTTAAATAATAATTTCAGCTTCGTATGCCCAGTCGTTTTCGGCTGTGCATTGTTTGTAAGTCAGTCAGCTCAGTCAGTCACTCCCTAACGCAAGATTTTATATATTTTGATGATTGATTGATACTATTTTAGCGCCTGGGCTATTAAGAGGTCTTCCAATTTTTTTATATTTATTAATTATACTATTTCTTTAACTGTGATTTTGCCCTGCTCATCAGCACTCTTCAATCATACATACATACATACGTAAGAGTAAATCAATAAAAACGCGAGTAATAATCGCGAGGTCTAAGTTCGCGGCGAACTACTAGTTATTAATAATACATTGTACAAAAATATTCAAGTCCTACATAAATTATAATGCTAAAATGCGAAATTTTGGATGTGAATTTATGTTTGTTGCTTTATTTGTTACTCAATCACGCAATCTACACGTAGAAGGATTTTTGGTATCCGGGAACAGCACAAAGGGGAGGTTTTTATCCCTAAACTACATGGATGGATGGAACTAGATTGTATTTAAAGCTTGCATAAGACAACACACTGACAATTAGTTGAAGTTGAATACAACTGTTCGTACCTGAACAAAGTTTGTTGCCATATTGCGTATTAATGAAAAATATTTGCTTACCTAAAAAATCAAACAATTACTGTGATAAGGTTATCTAAACCATACACTCGTACGAGGCCTCTCCGTCTAATTCAACTCTGTTTGAACATGAGTAAACACTAGAGATGAGTGACATCATGGGGCTGGTGCAAGTCATGAGTGCGGTGGCGATATTAAAATCAATTTTTATTTAAAAGAAAATCAAAGCAAACGTCTAAAATTTCCACATAAAAAGTTGTAAGAGACTTTTAACCTTCTCTCACATAATTTATCAAGATGATAACCAAAATGCAGAAGTTATAATGTTTTGCATGATAGAATGGACTGATTTATGAGGGAGATATTTGTGTATTTTAAAAGTTACACTGGGGAGATCGATCTATATTTTGAAAGACTGTTTATGATTCATGACTATTTTAAAAATTATTACTATAATTATGGAGTCATCAGGGATGAATAAACTAATTTGGCTCGGTGCCATCTCTAGTAAAACATTTACGTTAGGTCGCCCAAATACTGTGCGCACTACAAATTGTTGTGTTCAAATCACATCAATCAATTCACAAAAAAAGTATTTTGCGAATGCGTTCCAAATTCTCTTATCCGATGCGATAGACTTTGAGATAGAGTTGTCGTAGTATTTTTTTCAAGAAATAAAAATATATAAGAATGTATTTTTTGCATAGCTATCGCTTGTTGCTCGGACCACTCGACATATTAACGCAATCGCGCTTACGCCATGATCGCGAATCGCTGTTCGCATTCCGCACTTATAACGATTTATCTGACACTTGAGTTTTGTAATGTTCAAGAAAATTAAAAAATACACGATAAGGTTTGCCATCAATTTGAAATCTACTTACATAGAAAGTAAATTTGCCATCACGATGAAAAACTATACGTATATTTCCCACGGGAAGGTAAGGGTTATAGTTAATTAGGTCGCATATACATTATTACACGACTGACCAAAAAAGGAGTGTTATGTTTTCAGGGTTCATGTATGTATGTATGTATGTAAGTTTCTTTATTCCACCATAAGTCCTGAACGGCTTAACAGATTTTGATGTGAGATGTATTTTTAGATTCCTTGCATTCTTCCGAGTGACATAGGCTATATGACGTCAACATAAAAACAAAATGGCGGGTTATATATGCGATAAATAGCAGACCAAAAAAATAAAATTTGATCAATCTTATCGAGTGGGGTATCAAATTGAAGGGCTTTAAAAGGCGATTTCAAAAATGTATATAACTTATATGTTTGTATGTACTTATTGAGCAAAAACTCGTCAGTCGTGTTTTTTATTTTTAATAATTGGCTTGTTTTAAATAGATATACCTGTCATTTTGTTTACATTTCCTCGCGTTCTACAAGATACTGGAAGTCGTTCATTCCTATAATATGCATACAGTTTATATGCACGTACCATAAAATGTAACGATCAACGAGGATACTGCCAGTCGTTGGGCCACGAAATTAGCGGTTATTATCAGGATCAGGTTTCATGGCTTGCACTCTAGAGAAAAAAGGTTTTCAACAACAAAAATGCCTTTTTGTATCCTACTTCGGTTTATTTAAAGGCAGATAAAAATCTGAAATAGATAACCTATACGACAAAAAAAAGCGTTTGATCGTTCGTGATATTTACTTACTTTTTTTTGAGGGCAGATTCTGATTTCTGTTTTTTTTTTGTGTTTTCTAAGAAATAAATTTATTCTATTCTATTAAAAAGGACTTGTCAAACAATAATATAATAAATACAAATAAAGTCACGATAGTTTATCACGATATTTATGTAACTATATTTCACTCTTTGTTCTAAACTACTTACTTATTGTGCTTCTTTCTTTGACTCCGTCTAAGTCGATTTATCTTGTGTATTTATTATATTTTAAATATTGATTATGTCAATTCCAACAATGTATCAGTTACCGACATGACGAATGGCCCGGACGATGCTTAATAAATGGCCGTCTCTTCAAATAGAAATCGTAATGAGCACTCGAAAAACAATCGATTGATAAATGACCATTGTAATCAGAATCGAGTGTTTTCACCCGACGATTAAGGTGCGATTCCTGTGCCCATGAAGTTTTTTTATTTTTTTCTATCAATTTGTTTGTCAATATATTTATCTATATAGCGATGTTTATTTCTGGTTTGAACTAGATTTCCATCTAACTAACTTATTTGTATTTGAATTATAATAGTTTTTAAAGTCACGATAGTTAAAGTTTTTAAGAGCTTAATAAGTTTTACTTTGTTTTCTTGTCTATTATGTTCTGTTTTCTATTTTAAAAGTAAAAGTGTCAATTCAATTCATTACTTCATTTGCATAAATGTAATTGCACCTACAAACGTCTTCATTAGCCTTAGCCTGAAGTTTGTGTTGAATAAGAATTAAAATTTTAAAATGAACAGAAGTTTAGTGATCATGATTAAGCTATCACTAAAACAATCATAATAAATAATACCCTAATCACAACTACGAACATGTTTGTGAATATTCTAAGTTAACCTATGCATGCAGAAACAAAAGTAATTGTGTTTAGCATATAAATGAACAAAAGTCGATTTATATGAAAATGTAATTACCGCTATTTCGTCAAACGTTTTCGAATCACATTTTCATAACTTATTTGTCATAGCAATGGAACTGTGGGCTTAGGGTTATATAACTATTCCAACGATTCCCAGCGCTGGGCTACGGTAGCTCTTACGACAGTAGGCTAGGTGAGATACTGGGGAACCGTACTCTTATTACTCGAAAGTGAGTTTTGAAGTTATATTTTTGTTATAAAAGATGAGTTTGCTCCGGATCATAATCCTGTATAAAGTTATTTAAAGTGATATAAGTTATAGATTAAATGCGTAATTTTATATTTCACAGAATTTGTATAGACAATCTTTTACGTACCAAAAGCTAAAATTTTAGCATATTCTTCGTTATGATCCCTTATTTTGTCAAATATAAAAAAAATCTCTGGTCGTCCCAAGCAATATCCTTCCATCGATCGTCCCGAAATATAATTTTGGACGAAGGTCTATTTGGGTTGGGACAACTTTATATATGTACTTATGTCTACTAAAATAAGCTGTACCCTGGGGCTTTGTATCTGTGGAAATTTTAGGACTGTAGATAGCTTATATTTTTTCCATGACTGTAGCTATCATGTCACTGAAGCGATGAGGTTCTGAAAAACCTACAGAGCCTCAAAGCGGAAAACTGGCGAAAGTTGGTGCAAGACCGCAAAAAATGGCGTCAACTCGTGTCGGAGGCTAAGATCCACTTCGGATCGCAATAGTAAGTAAGTAAGTAGCTATCATATAGAGAATTAATTTTTACATAGGACTAATACTTCCAGAGATGAGCGCGTTGAAACCAACAAACTCTCTTGGTTAGGTTAGTGTGAGATGGATATCAAAACTATTGGTACTGTGGTACTAACATCACAAACAAAAGATAACTCGCCGCTATTAGACACCGGTGTTGTGATTTGTCACGGCCGATAAGAGAGGGCGCCATCGTCACGACTCTGAGAAACCGTAGAACACAGTAGCTGTGTTATCTCGACTTCATTTATTACTAGATATCATATATCATTTGGAAGGATATATTGTAGTAGATTGTCAACACAATAGCTGATACCACCTTTTTAGTTGACTCTCAGTTCCCGAAAATCTATAATAAGCTGTCTGTATGTTAATCTAGGTTCTTATGACACACAAAATATCGAATATTATCAAAATACGTTCAATATATATTGGGGGAAAGGTCTACAAAGATGACATTACATTCTCCCGAACGTATTCATAATAATAGGTATTAGTATGATAAAATTGAGTTCGCGATACAGTTCTCTAATCTAGGCTTCTGACCTAGAGGCGGTAGGTTCAAATCTTAGGAAGCATACCTACTTTGTTAAGTTCTCAGTGTTTTTAGGACCATCTGCATCTGTGCTTTAAAATGCACTTTTAAGGCTTGGATCCAAGTCTCTGATACCAGGGGCCCGTATTACAAACGTCGATATCGTGTCTCAATTGTGTCTCAAGAGCCAAAGAAATTGAAATAAAGTGACAAGATCTCTGTAAGACTTCTATGTTTTATAACGATTTCTGGCGTTTGAGACACAACTGAGACAAGACATCTACGTTTGTAATTTGTAGGATCAAGGGCCAGGACGTAAGTGTAGATTAACGTTTTATAAGTAGTACCTATTAGTAGTAGGTATACACCAAGGTTAACTTTCAACCAGGACACGAAAGCGCCCACTAGCTCCCCGCCGCGGCTGCGCTCGCGAAAGCTCGCGAAAGTGTCATTTGAATACAATGAGTCGATTCACTACGAATTATGAATAATGAATAATGCATCCGATGCGTTTTTGTGTAGTTCCTGAGACCGTGGGCGATGATTGCGTGTGCATGAAGTTTTGATTCGGTGCCATATTGTTTGGCAATAACTTGCGTCTAAATCTATACATATAATAAAACAGTAAAAATATTTTGTCTGTACATTTAGTATTTTTGACTGAAATGGATAGAGGGAGACCTAAAAAGAACAATAAAAGCAAAAAATTTTTTTGGAATTTCTTGTCTGTCTGTATGTATGTACGCGTTTCACGCAAAAACTACTGGACGGATTTGAATGAAACTTTTTTTGTTGTATAGCTATTAAGCCTGGGCAACATATAGGCTATAATTCATTTTGAAAACTGGAACACCTGATGAAGAACCATAACAGAACAGCTAAACTATAAGTAATATGGAAATGGTGCCTTAACAAAAATCGTTCAACCTGATGAGCATTTTCTGCTGACGTATAAAAATTGAAGATCTGGAACATCTGATGAAAATCTTCAAGAGACCAGCTACACTATAACATATATGGAAATGGCGCCTTAGCAAAAACCGTTCGACCTGATGAGCATTTTCTGCTGACGTATAAAAATTGAAGATCTGGAACATCTGATAAATAACTTCAAGAGACCAGCTACACTATAACATTTACGGAAATGGCGCCTTAGCAAAACTTGGTTAATCTGATGAGCATTTTCTGTAGACGTATAAAAATCGAAGATTGGAACACAGGAAACAGTTTGGAACACAAAAAGAATTTTCATCCAAGCCAAAGTCACGCGGGCTAAGCCGCGGGCGACAGCTAGTTGTAAATAATTATATAACAGAAGAATATTGGGGTTTAATGTGTGTCTATTAAAGGCAATAGAGCAAGGATAAAACAGACAGATGTACAGAAGTTCAGTTGGTAAAAATGAATGGGGAATAAAAGGAATGGAACTTAAACTAATAGAAAATAAAAATTTTGGGGAATCCGCGTCTACAGTCTGGATTGCGATGGCCCAGGATAAGGAAGGTTGGCGTAGACAAAAGAAAGCTAATACCCAGCAGTGGGTCATTGAAAACTGATGATGATGAAGATAGCCAGCAAAATAAATGAAAATTCATCATTATCTATTTCAGTGTTTTATAGCTAAAGCAGGTGTCAGATTTTCTTAAGTTTTTCTTTTCCCCTCCATCTGGCATGAACTGAACAATCAGTAGTGTGCAGGATTCTTGACGATGTATTCCTTCATCATAAGCCAGTAGCGGTCAATGAAAATTACCGTAGATGAGTCAGAATCATATTAGGAGTTTTCCGAAAATTAAAAGCAAGTAACACATCTCTGCCTTACCTATATCTCAGCCACAACCCAGTTTTTAGCCTTGTATTATACCGCAAGTAACCCAGTAGCGAGCCGATATCCCCTTGTAGGGAGCAGGCCACATGCCACTGGTTTTTGTTGCAGACTGGCGTCCTGGTGGCTGGTGCGCACGAGGATCTCTGGTGATCTGGTTTCAATTGTTTTGAATTAATTAGCAAAGCTATGTAAAACCAAAATCTATTACCTATAATTTGTGTGATTGCGGAGCTGTTCAGTCCATGGTCCATCTTCTGTCACTGCCTTTGCTCTTGTACAATAGAGGATCTTAATGACGCCAACGATAGGATGGTTAAAGTTGCCACATACTGGTCAAAAACGATTATACCATTTCGACTCGATAAGAAGAAGGAGCAAAATCTATAAACCTGCGTCTTTCTATAGGATAATAGAATCAGGCGTGATAATATACATTGCTGCACCTCGTGACTCCGGTCCCTTGGTAATTTCGGGATAAGAAGTACCGTATGTGTTATTCTAGGTTATATTCTACCCGTGTACTAAATTTCATATAATTATCCACTTGATTTTGCGTGATTTAGTAGCTGAAATATGCAAATTAAAAGTCCAAAACCTGAAAATATAGGTAACCTACCTACAACAGAAAGTTACTAAATGTTATAATCAAAAACACTTAACCGTCAACACTTTATAAATACTTAAACGGACAATCATTTATCGATAAATATTCTTACAATGAAGCACATAACTCGAGTCAACTTAATTTTTTCTCGAATAAATCGATTAATATTCATTACTCGGCAAAAACACTCGATCCTTTTACCGGCGTGTAATTGTCGAAATGAATTGCAAATAAATGACGTATTTAATTGCAAAGTAATTACCATCGCAATCGATTCGCTGTTAAGATCGAGATCTTTCGACTCGATACGTTGTAAGCTTGATGAAATTCGTAAAGGAACAAAGTAATAAAAGCAATAAACGATAAAATCAATTCGAAATTGTAAAATATCGAACAGAAGTTTATATTTCATGATGTTTTT
This sequence comes from Ephestia elutella, assembly GCA_018467065.1. Taxonomy (NCBI): domain Eukaryota; kingdom Metazoa; phylum Arthropoda; class Insecta; order Lepidoptera; family Pyralidae; genus Ephestia; species Ephestia elutella. The sequence continues at coordinate 17,600,042 of CM031570.1, forward strand.
AATGAGTATTCCCATATCATTTTGTAAAATAGGACTTCATTTATGTATAATATCTATATGCTACTGCTTTGTATTTATATTTTGTTGTTGATATTGTACATTAGTCAGTAGGAGTCATTTTTATTTTTAATCTTTTTAAACTTAAACAAAAATTATGTATAAAGTGAATGACTTATGCTATACTGTCAGAAGCATCAATCAATGTTTAACATTTTTCATATAAAGAATAATGTATTTCAGTGGTTTTCGATAATATCAGAACTAAGTGGAATCATACAAAGTTGGAATGCCACCAGCGTCAAAAAGAACCTTAAAAATCTTCAAAAGCATTTCCTCACAGGCGATTCGGCTTCAAAAAACTTATGCAATTCTCATTTGGATTCCATCTTTTTTCCACATCCGTTCATACCGTTCGTCGACCTCCTCATTACTTCATTGAAACATTCGGCACAGCGGATTTCGACCACTTTTTGGTCGAGTCTTCCATTCAACTGTCTTCTTACTTTAAAGTATGTCCATTGAATGCAATGAATTCGACGTACCAACGGAATATGTTACCAAATTACTTTTTTGCTGAGACAATGCAGTTTCTTTGGTCTTCCGTGTTGGCTTTAAGTGGCATATCTTTTAACTGGTGTATTCCATTATCATCATTACAGCAAAATCAAAGATTTCGAACACGCAGACCGGTTCCTTGCAATCGTGTTATTTGACATTTTCCGACCTTGACATTTTCCGATATTAACATTTTCATACTTTGACCTTGACATTCTCCGACTTTAACATTAAACGATGTATTGTTAAAAATGGTACACATACTCTATCATAACTCATTATTATTTCTTATCAGTCTCCAACAATTAATTTTACTGGGCCTTGCCTAGCATTGGTACCGATTTACCTCAGAAATAAATAATGTATGAGCAAAATATTTCTTTCAGAAACTTTATTTGAACTTAAAAAGCGACTCATGCGCGTGGTTTTACACACAAAGCCACCACAAAGCGCATCTCCGTTGCTCTTCGTCGTCGGATTTACTGCGCAAGCGCTGTCAGCGATCTCCTGATTTTATTTACTATCTTGATTAAAATTTATTAGCTCAGGTGGATAAAGTACCAGCTTTTACACTCGTGTTGTAAAATAAAAGCTTCCTCGACAATCAAGCCTATTTCAAATAGACAGATTGTTTTAATAGCTTAGGGAATAAGTTTTATATCTATCATAGGTTTTTACTAATATTCTATCTCTTGAAAAAATACAATAATGATAATTTAATTATAAACTGATAATAAAGTATCTGAAGGGATTGAGATCTAGTGAAGGAAAATTCTTCTTCTTTTTAATAAAGGAAAATAAAACGGATCGACCATTGGGTTTTAATGGGTAATGGATCGGTTATAGTGGGTTTGATTTCTTTATTTATTTATTGTTTATTAATTTTTGTACACAACAAATACATAGATAGGAAACATAAAACATATACGTAAAATTAAGTGCAAAGGTACTACTTATTTCTATAGAAATTCTTAATTTTTTATTATTATTTGGAAACTAGTTTCGAAACTCTGGTTTCGAAAGTGGCCGAAGGAGATGGGAGTTACTCAAAAATAAAATAGTATTTCAATCTTTATGGAACACATTACTCTGTAATGAGAGGAGAAGCCTGTAAAGGTTTTTCTGAAACAAAACAATGATTCGTGAAATCTTTGACAACCGCCGTGCTATGGCGGTCGAAAAGTAAACAAAAACCCTTTAATTTCGATCAATTAAAGTTGCGCAAAACACCAACACGCCGGTCACATAATAACGACTCTTAAACTGCATTCAACTGCATCCGATGTTTTATTCAACGCGAGCTCCGTTCTGCAGACGACGGATTTTAAGATGGGTTATCAATTCAAAAGAGCTAATGTTTTTCATTCAAGAAGGTATTTTAAAAAGTTACGTTTTTAGTACGAGGTAACCTAGATTGAAAGATTTGATAAATTCTTTCTTTATTATTTTCTGTGTGTGATAACCATATACGTATATGACGAATAAAATATAAATGAAATAAAAATTATTTTTATTTGAAAAGGCTTAAAAATAGCACTTTTAAAATCCCGAAATTCCTTTGGGAGTGACTGAGAAGCATAGATAGCATAGACAATTTCTACAAATCATAACAAGCTAATTAGTAAAAACATAAAAACACGACTGACAATTAGTTGTCAGTCGTGTTTTTATTTTTTTACTGACAATTAGTTGTCAGTCGTGTTTTTATTTTTTTAAATAAAAATAATTTTTATTTCATTTAAATTTTATTCGTCATGTCCCCTCATCCCATTCGCCATGTCCGTTCATGTGTTGTGTGTCATGTTCCTTGAATTTCTCCGAGTGAAATAGGCTATGTTAGCATAGCCTATAATCTCGCAGTCGTTCAAGACTTATGATGGACTAAAGAAACTTACATACATACAAACATACATACATGAACCCTGAAAACATAACACTCCATTTTTGGTCAGTCGTGTAATAAAAACTGAACGAATAGCTGATCTATCAATGCACACAAAAACCATTTCTATACAATATAAAAACAAAATACCCGTCATATTATTTACTCCTTACCATTTTTTAATTTAAAAACAAATAGCATATCAACCTCCCTCTTACCTTTAACCCAACAGTGGGACATGACACCAACAAGGTATCGAAAAATTCAAACTCACTCATACACCATACTCGGTAGCGTATACTACCGTTGTGAACTCACCTTTATTGCAGCTTAGTAGATAATCCCGTGATATACTGGTGCCATGCGCTCGGAGTGATGAATTACTGGAAACGGGAATTTGGGTGGTTTCTACCCATTGCCTATCTTCATGTGGGTGTAAGAGACGAGTAAGGGAAGGTACTAGACAGTGATGTATGGAAGAGAACTTGCAACATCTTCTGAGTGAAGCTTTTGGTTCCAAAAAGAGGAAAGTCCAAAGATAGATGATGAGAGGTATTTTTTAAAGAATAGAATATATTTTTACGAATTTTATTTACAAATGGAGATATAGTCTGCCTATCTTCACACGAAACAGACTTGATAGTAGGAAAATAAAAGTCCTAAATTTTCAACTTTAATTATTAGGCTAATTTTTAAAAAACAATATCGTAGCTCAGTTCACTGCGCATGTTTAAAACATCCCGCATGCACTAGCGTCTATAAATCTTGTAATATAAACCGCCTAAGCCGCAATAAAGGTATGTACCTCAACGTTCGGAACACCCTGTATATTTATTACGATAATCCCTCCATAATGCGCAGTGACACGGGCTCGAGATATACAGGGTGACATAAATAGATGTAATTTACTATTACAAGCGAAATTATTTGTAATGAACCTAAAGGCATGACAATAAATTAATTAATTAATATAAAATTAATTTAAGTCGTAGCGCTTGTAGACCTTCTAAATAAATAAAAATAGGTATATATGCGATTTGTGGCTCCGCTTCTGTGGGAAATTCGGAATTTAACTACTCAATGGGAATTTTCAGTTGGATGCAAAGAAATATGTTTGACAAAATGCAGCAGTTTGTGTTAGTCGAATAGTTTATTCTTTGCGCTTTGCAAAATTCCTAAAGAATCGAAGAATCTGTGTGTTTATTGACCACCATGGTGTGAGTAGTAAAAAATACGTTATGATAAGACAATAAAGAACAATGTTGTTCTAAAAAGTATACGAGCGTAAAATATTTTAAATTCTTTCTTTATTATTTTCTGTGTGATAACCATATACGTATATGACGAATAAAATATAAATGAAATATAAAATTATTTTTATTTGAAAAGGCTTAAAAATAGCACTTTTAAAATCCCGAAATTCCTTTGGGAGTGACTTTGGGAGTGACTGAGAAACATAGATAGCATAGACAATAGACAATTTCTACAAATCATAACAAGCTAATTAGTAAAACATAAAAACACGACTGACAATTAGTTGTCAGTCGTGTTTTTTATTTTTTTACTGACAATTAGTTGTCAGTCGTGTTTTTATTTTTTTAAATAAAAATAATTTTATTTCATTTAAATTTTATTCGTCATGTCCCCTCATCCCATTCGCCATGTCCGTTCATGTGTTGTGTGTCATGTTCAATTTCTCCGAGTGAAATAGGCTATGTTAGCATAGCCTATAATCTCGCAGTCGTTCAAGACTTATGATGGACTAATGGACTAGAAAACTTACATACATACAAACATACATACATGAACCCTGAAAACATAACACTCCATTTTTGGTCAGTCGTGTAATAAAAACTGAACGAATAGCTGATCTATCAATGCACACAAAAACCATTTCTATACAATATAAAAACAAAATACCCGTCATATTATTTTCCCTTACCATTTTTCAATTTAAAAACAAATTGCATATCAAATCAACCTCCCTCTTACCTTTAACCCAACAGTGGGACATGACACCAACAAGGTATCGAAAATTCAACCTCACCTATACACCATACTCGGTAGCGTATACAACCGTTGTGAACTCACCTTTATTGCAGCTTAGTAGATAATCCCGTGATATACTGGTGCGATGCGCTTGGGAGTGATGAATTACTGGAAACGGGAATTCGGGTGATTTCTACCCATTGCCTATTTTCATGTGGGTGTAAGAGACGAGACGAGTAAGGGAAGGTACTAGACAGTGATGTATGGAAGAAGACTTGCAACATCTTCTGGTGAAGCTTTTGGTTCCAAAAAGAGGAAAGTCCAAAGATAGATGATGAGAGGTATTTTTTAAAGAATAGAATATATTTTTACGAATTTTATTTACAAATGGAGATATAGTCTGCCTATCTTCACACGAAACAGACTTGATAGTAGGAATATAAAAGTCCTAAATTTTCAACTTTAATTACTGAGCTAATTTTTAAAAAACAATATCGTAGCTCTAAGTTCACTGTTTAAAACATCCCGCATGCACTAGCCTCCATAAATCTTATAATATAAACCGCCTAAGCCGCAATAAAGGTATGTACCTCAACGTTCGGAACACCCTGTATATTTATTAGGATAATCCCTCCATAATGCGCAGTGACACGGGCTCGAGATATACAGGGTGACATAAATAGACGTAATTTACTATTACAAGCGAAATTATTTGTAATGAACCTAAAGGCATGACAATAAATTAATTAATTAATATAAAATTAATTTAAGTCGTAGCGCTTGTAGACCTTCTAAATAAATAAAAATAGGTATATATGCGATTTGTGGCTCCGCTTCCGTGGGAAATTCGGAATTTAACTACTCAATGGGAAATTTCAGTTTTTTTGCTGCAAAGTTTGTGTTAGTCGAATAGTTTATTCTTTGCACTTTGCAAAATTCCTACAGGATCGAAGAATCTGTGTGTATATTGACCACCATGGTGTGAGTAGTAAAAAATACGTTATGATAAGACAATAAAGAACAATGTTGTTCTAAAAAGTATACGAGCGTAAAATATTTTATGAATTCCATAAAAAGTAACATTTTTTAAGCAAATAAAGTAATAAATTAACTGCAAAAAGGATCTCAAACTTTTTATAATCACATTTAAACTTTTGCAAAGGGGAAATGTCTTAAAATTAAAGCTTTATTAAAGCTTCTCGAGAAAAGTTTAACAACCTGTATAAAAAGAGAGTTTAATATTTTTAAGCGCATAATTTTTACGGAGCTTAGTTTGAGAACATTAAAATTGTCGGTAGCCAGTTTATAGACACCATTTGTCGGCACGTAAACCCTTTTGTCATATTTAGGGCCCTGCATCAAAATCATAAAAACCTCTTAGTCAATCATTGGTCTCGAATTTTCTTTTTTTTTATAGTTTTCACTCACTATAGTTTTCACTAATCTCACCTCCTCCATAAAACTATAAAAAAAATGAATGAACAAATGATTTTAAATAAGTAATCCACAAGTAAATAGTAAATGGCTCTCCTTTTGTTCTCTTTTACAATTTTATTTTATTTTGAATGCATATAATATTTGATTTCCATTTAACATACGGAACTCACTTTTATAAAGATAACTTATATTATACCTATTTATACTCCTATCCGTTGTTAAATCTATAAAAAATATAATAATACAAGCAACTATCTCCGAGATTTATATCGGAATTTTGTTTTTATGCGGGTACCTGCTTTAAGCAATCCATCTCTATTTTGGAGGTATTTTGAAAGTGATGAATGACTTACGAACAATATGAGTTAGTGAGTTTTTTTATAGCCATCTCGAAAACATCTTTTACTTATTTGATTTATTCAATATTCGAAATAAAGTGTTTACATTTCAAAATAAGTATACCTATATCGTATCTTGCAGTAAACACCCACTCATTAATGAAATGTTTTTGTTAGTTTTCTAATAGTAATCAATACATAGTATAAAATAAAGTCGTATATGTACGCTTAGATCTTTTAAACTAAGTACATAATTCATTTTGATGTGGTTTCACTCTTTCATTTAGTTAGATGATTATTCCGAATGGTTTGAAAGTAAAAGTATTTATATAGTCTTATCTACTCTGAATAAAACTCGTAGATTTATGTTTACAAACTCCTTTTATACATGGATCATATTTCTACACTTTATACATGGAAACACAATAGATCACATAAACATTATGTAACACAATACAACCATCACAACCCATCGCTGGTGGAGTCAACCACAGACTACTCAAGACTTAAGGGCTTCATACTGCATCTTGACAGCTTGTTCTTCTTTCAAATCTTCAGTCAGCTAACACGGCCGTTCCTGACAGCTGAACGTCCTCGTCAGCTTGATCTCCACTAGGTGAAAGTAGGTCCTTCTGAGTGAGAAGATCAATATTAATCATCATCCATAGGCAAGGATCCAATGGTCCAATATTTATCATTCTATTGTCAAATTGGTCATTTCAGATCAAAAAAGAAAACATTAAGAATCGTTATGACTTGTAAATTGTTAAACATCGACTTTTAACATTTGCATTTAAACTTATTTCAATTCAAAGGAAAAGCTCTAAATGCTAATTTAGTTATCAATTGGGAAGGACAAGACCAGAATAATTGAACACACAACAGTATGGACATAAAATTCAAGCATTAACATTCTGGAAAAGAAAATCATATTAGCATGCTGAAAAGTAAACAGCATTAACATTCCAGAAAGAAAATCGCATTAGCATGCTGAAAAGTAAATAACATTAACATCCCAGAAACAAATAATACTAGCATGCTGAAAAGGAAATAGCATTAACATTCTAGTTCGAAAATCATATTATAGCATACTGAAAAGTAAATAACATTAACATTCCAAAATAAAAAAATCATTAGCATGCTGAAAAGGAAATAGCATGAACACTCCACAAACAAAATCGTATTATCATGATGGAAAGTAAATAGCATTAACAATCTAGATAGAAAACGTATTAGCATGCCGTTGAAAAGGATAGATCATTAACATTTTACTAGATGAAAATCATATTAGCATACTGAAAAGTATCCAATACAAAACAATAATAATAAAGCATTAACATTTCAAGAAATAAAAATTGTATTAGCATGCTGAAAGTAAATAACATTAACATCCTAGAAATAAAATCTATTTAGCATGCTGAAAGGAAATAGCATTAACATTCACAAACAAAATCGTATAGCATGCTGAAAAGTAAACAGCGTTAACATTTCTCAGAAATAAAATCGTATTAGCATGCTGAAAAGGAAATATAGGCACATCAGCATTGACGGAGATACGGATATTAACTGTCAACGGCACATGTTATGTAACATTAATACAAACAAAGTTAACAATAAATAGCTGGAAAAGGAAATAACATAAGTATTGACGATTCAATATCTCAACGGTAATGTTATGGACATTGAATAGAGGCAGTTAATAAATAGCTGAAAGGAAATAACATTAGCATTGGGACAATCCAATATGTCACAACGGCAATGTTATGACAGACATTATACAAGCGTTGAATAAGCGAGTTGTGAAAGGAAATAGACATGAAGCATTGACGGAGTGATATCAATGGGGATATCAACCGACAATGTTTGGCATTACAACAGGCAGTTAATAAATACCTTGAAAGAAAATACACATTAGCATTGACAAATTTTATATGCCTTCAACGACAATGTTATGACAATATTAGAACAGAAAAATCAAATAGTGCCACGACAAGTCAGGCAGCGGCCAAGGTCGAGGCCAATGACCACATTGTCGGGGTAAAGGAATACCACATTGTCGGGGTAAAGGAATACCACATTGTCGGGGTCAAGGAATGCCACATTGTCCAGGGGCAACGGAAGCGCGATGTCGCGGAGTAATTGGTGCCACAGTGTCGGGGCAATGACCACTTTGTCGGGTCAACGGCTACATTGTCGGGGCCAGGGGCCAGTGGCTGCTTCCGCCATTGTGTCTTCAGCAGCTGCGGATGCTACATTGTCGGGGCAATGACCACATTGTCGGGGTCAACGGCCGGAAGACTGTCGTAGCCAAGAGCCACCTGCCACCTCCGCTCATGTGTCTTCAGCAGCTCTCTCCCAGGTCAGCCGGCCAACAGATCGATCTCACACAGGAACCTAAATATAGGGACTAATAAATGCTTCAGACTTTTCGTCTTCAGCAACTACGAATGCCACATTGTCGGGGCAACGACCACATTGTCGGGGTCAATGGCTACAGTGTCGGAGCCACGGCTACATTGTCGGAGCCAACAGGTGCTACAAGGTCGGGGCAATGACCATATTGTCGGGATCAACGGCCACATTGTCAGGGCCATGGCCACATTGTCGGGGCCAGTAACTGCTTCTGCACCATGTGTTCAGCAGCTGCCTCTGGTCAGTTCTTCTCGAGCCAGCCAACCAATCGATCTTTTACCGATGATGTGGTGGCGCAGCGCTTAACCCGACCTTGTAGGGGCCACACATTCCAGGATACTTTCTTCCAGTGCTTAGGAACTTTACTGACCAAAACAAAACTCACTATCCAACATCCATATTTTTATTAAATATTTCAAAACAACAATAACATGAAAAAGTGCGCTATAAAAATTCAAAACTAATAAAAACCATATAGAAAAAATAAGAACATCGTACAGCGGACTAAAATCAATTCTAAAAAAAACAATTGAATCGCAATGGTCACGATATTTCAAATATTTAAGAAAAATAAAACACGTTCTATTTTCCAAGGAAAAACATGATCCGTGATTTGGCGCGGTTTTTTTAATACATGATTGATTCGAATCGCACTTCTGATGCTTATCTACTCTGGAATAAAACTCGTAGATTTATGTTTACAAACCCCCTTTATACATGGATCATATTTCTACACTTTATACATGGAAACACAATAGATCACATAAACATTATGTAACACACAATACAACCATCACAACCCATCGCTGGTGGAGTCAACTACAGACTACTCAGGAAGACTTAAGGGCTGTATCTTGACAGCTTGTTCTTCTTTCAAATCTTCAGTCAGCTAACAATAGGGTATTTACGAATATACAAAAAAATTCCTACGGGAGCGGAACCAGTCAGTATAAAAAACAAAATACTATCAACATATAAGTTACTGCATATTATTCTAACTGCACACCTCAGTTCACTCCAACACTCACTAACACCTCGATTACTATTCAAACAATCGTAGGAGGCACTTCCCTGTCTCAAATTACAGAAACAAATGCTCTTACAGTGCTAATGATAAGTGTAAGTTGACAAGTATCACCTGTCTTGATGTCTGTCTGCCTTGCATGTTAAATGAGCAGCAGTTCGGTCGTACATTAGGGCCTTCAAGAAAATACCTATCGCTGTCTCAAAAAGTCGGCAACGCATCAGTGACTATTATTGGGCTGCTGGCATGATGCAACACGCATGTATACACAGACTACCTCTTGGTGGTAACCTTAGCTATAAGATTAAGTATATGACGGTTTAAAGGTGCTATTTATTAAATTTGAATAAAAATATTCAAATTTTCTACTTGATTTTGTCTTTGGGAGCTACTATGACACAGACAGACATACAGATCCACGGACACGTCAAATTTATTATAACTCTCTAATTGCATCAGGGGTTAAAAAATAAAATGTCAATCTTAATATATTTTTTCTATTTTTATGAAATTTACATATCTATAATTTTACCGTAAATGTAATTGTTTAAAACACTTATTTTCTATGTTGTCATAGCTAGAGATTTATAGTCACCTCTCACTCCTTTGACAAAAACTTGAAAGAGAAAAATATATTTTCTACAACTTCACATTGATCCAGTGGATATTGCGAGTATTAGAAGAAGTCAGTTCTTATCTGACTTAGCTGCTAGATATAGCTTAGTGCTAGTTAGCTTATCCTTTTAAAATTAATTTAATGTATTAATTTGTAGCTGCACGGTCATGAACCTTAAACGGAACTGGACAGGCATGATGGAGTGTTGGCAGGTGGAGTAAAGCATTGACCGAATGCTGCCTAGCATAAGGAAAAGAAGTGATGGAGCAGTTATGAGATAAGCGGACGTCATTGTGGGTCATGGGTTGTGCATGGATAAGAGAAGAAGTAGAGAAGGATGGCGTAAAGAAAGAGATGCTTACTTCAAATGTGACGTAAATGTACGTCAATGGTCATAGATGCAATCATACCTCGAAGACCTTATTGCCTTGCCCTAATGATTATATTTCCTTGTAGATTCTAACTGCACTTTTGACTGTACATATTTGTGTTACATGAAATTAAGTTAAATATTCCGGAAATAATTCTTAAAATCGACATGTTTTCAAAATCAATCGATTTCTACGCAGAAACTACTCTTATAGGTAACATTATGAAATTGTCTCATAATTCAGCACAGTATTATAGCTCTACATAGTATCGATCGACTCGCACCAATGTGAACAAGTAAATAGAAGTGTTAATGAGTCGTAAAGTCACAAACACCCGGACACGCGTCGCGGTACTTAATTAAAATAACTCAAGTTGAGAGTGTTCGGGAAACTTGAGGCTTCGTAGAAAGTGACTCTTTACCTTGGGGTTAGTAACGTTTCGTGCATTCATGTTTTGTCTAAATGAATACACATTACACACAGAAATACAGAGCATGCTCTATATTAAAATAAATCACTTAACTTTTTATAACATTTAAAAATGAATACCAACATTAAACAGAAATACAAAACTTTTGATGAGCATGCTCTAATATTCTAATAAATCATCTTGCCTTTTTATAACTTTTGACTGGATTTTAGTATAAATTCCAGTTTATTTGTAAACAAGACTGTATGATGATGAGTTATGTGTAGTTCGGCTAACGTATTCTTGCAACGATAATATGGTAAAATAAAAGCTTAATTATCAAACCTCTTCTATATAGAAATTATTATTACATAATTACCATTTATAAAGTTGATGCTTGATTACAAATTGATAATGTGTAAACGACTATAGAAACTAAAGTAACCAACATTTGTCCCAAAACGTCACGAAACGATCCCAACCTCAACGAAACATAACTTATTTTTGACACCTAACTATAACTATTTAGGGTCATTATGGAAATAATATCGAGTAGACGTTTTGAAGTGTAAGAAACATAATAGGGTAAAAGAAATTTAATGCTAATAACATGGGTTTTTTAACTTGTGGTGAAGAATAGAGTTACAGATGATGAGAAGACTTTGAATACAAAGTGGTGAGTATCTGGGTCTCTATTGTTCTCCTAATTTTTTGTACTCCTAATGTAGTTTGCGTGCACACAAACTTTTAGTACAACATTTTTCGTACATTTTTGCGAATTCTAATTTAGTTTGAGCCTATTGCTTTTGATTGCCCTAAGTTTCTATCGCCGTATGTTTACTTCCCAAATAAGTCATTAGGCTCAATAATTGATTATTTCTATTATTCACAAATACTAATTAATATTTCGTACAAAGTAATTAAGCACAAAAGTGTAACACCTAATTATTTCTGTTATAATAATTTCTGATAATTATGCTACAAAGTATTTAAATCTAATAGGGGGACTTAAATTAAAACATTGATGGATTTGTGTTTGAAAAATGTCGAGGAAGTAAAAGAAAGTTATATTAGGCATGTGAACTAAAACGTGCAGCATGCAAGCAAGGCAGCATGCAAGCAAGCAAGCAGCATGCAATAAGCATGCAGCATGCAAGCAAGCATGCAGCATGCAAGCAAGCATGCAGCATGCAAGCAAGCATGCGCAGCAGGCATGCAGCAAGCAGCAAGCATGCAGCATGCAAGTATTTTTGGTGGCTCCACCAGAAGACTCGCTGCTCCGTCGGTCCTTCGATTCTTTCGTGCACTCGACCTCGCCACGCTCGCTAGGTCGCTGCCGCTATCGGCCTCGCTTCGCTCGCCACCTCCGCTGCGCTTCGGCCTCGTGCCCTCGTTTCTCAGGACCTCCTTCCTGCGAGCTTCTGGTTCCGCGCGAAGGAATAACTACTCTAGTATAGGCAACTTGAGCCACGTGGAGTCGGGGTGCTTCTAAGTCGGATCTGTCACTTATGAAGAATTTTTTGGAATTATTATTAGTAGTGCATTACTAACATCATTCTGAAAATGATTGACGACAGACTGGACTGTCATTATCTCCGGCACTGCTGTGATAGACATAGTCACAGTACTCCATGCTGGTGAGAAGGTACTAATAGTAATAATTAAATTTACTAATGTAATGTATCTCAATTAGTTATAATTATAAGAAGTGATTATAATAGTAAGTAATAATTGTCTCAAACAAATTTATACGAGGATATCGTTACGTGTAAAAATTCAAAAGCCAAACGATTTTAGAACATCTAATAATAGAGACTCAAAAATTGCATCTAATAATTATTAGGCTAAATTATTATTGTGCAAAAAAATATCAATTAGGCGAGACAATAATTGTGCATAACAAGTTTTAGGCCAATAAGGTTCGGCGAAGTGAAACGTTAGAGAACAAAAAATTTTACGAAACAAAGGGCACCCGTGATATCTATTTGGTTGGAAAATAAATATGAATAAATTATGTTAGCAATACAATTTCATCACCAGTCAATACTTAAATCGGAATTATGACGATTTTTCTCGTTCCAAAATTCACCATACCTGAAACAAAATACAAAAATACTTGTAAATAACAAGATAAAGATTTTATTAATAACTATCTCAGCCAGGGCTTCGCTCCATGGGAAATCCGGAACAAAAAGTACCAATATGAATCCATGAATCCATGTTATACATACCCGTATGAACCAAATTTCTCAAAATCCGTCCAGTAGATTTTGCGTGGTCGAGGTTTCACTATGGTTTTGTTAAGTTTTTATTGTATTTTTCGAGATAAAAATTAAATCTTTACTAATTAAGTCAAAGGTATCTTTAAAAAAGAATTATCGGGCTAAATTATTTTTTTGTGCGCCACTACATCCCACTTTTTCTATCAACAATGGGCTCTTAACATCCGTCAGATATCCCATTACGATAAAAGTATGTGTAAATATAGGCATTGTTTGTTAAAAAGATAGGATACGTTGTAGGCGGGGATAGAGATTCATTTTAACCTTCATTAAAAAAAAAAAGAGGAATGCTAGATGTAATAATGTATTTGTGTACCATCACACTTCTATAACTGTTTAGGAATTATGGTGGAATATACTCAGTACACATACTACTAAACATTCATTTTTTTGGGCAGTCATAAAATGCATTGTTTATCGGAAATAGAATATCTAATTTTTATCTACGGTGCAAGTAGTTCTAATTCTTTTGCTCGATTAATCACAATTCAAATTTACAAACTGTCAATTTAGCTAAGTTATATAACAGCTTATTAGAAGCTTCTAAAAAACGGCTAAAATATAAATCCTTTCCAAACTCTATAAAAGCAATATTAAAAGTAACTTTTTCACCACGGCTCAGTAATAGCGTATTGTATCGAGTTATTGTGGCGTAGACAGACATACACCATTGTGCTATTCAATTTTATATCGCCATTGTACAACCCTTATTTAATTTACTTCCTACAAAAAATAACCCTTTCCTTTTGTGGCTTCGTTTGGATTCGTTAGGGAAATTGTTCAATTTTGAACAGGGGTGTAGGTGTAAGGGTGAGATCTGGCGTTTGTTTATTTTTATATTCCGTGTGCGGTTAAATATGACGACCTGTAAGTTATCTACGTATATCTACTTCTGATAATAGAAGGGGAGAATTAAATTAAACGTCAGTGCTTGGGAGCGGTCAAACCAATACTATTTAATCCTGATTCCTCTACACTATTTGTTTACATTGCCAATAATTTTAGGGCTGTGACACAGGCACATGTCGCATTCCTCATCACTCATTGATAAATAGACCAGCTATTCGATCCGTACTTACTAAATGTTCGCAGCGGGCAGAATTGTACCTTAAAATGTCATTAGGAGAGTTGAATATAATCGGATAGTTATTTTAATCAGAAGAGGAAATATCTATTGGTATAAAATTGATCAGCTGACTAACTGTTCGTCTTATGTGGTATGCAAAATCTCGAATTCAGTAATTATAAATCAAACCATTTATACGAACAAATCACATAGATTGAACTAGCCGCAAAGTAAGTTCGAGACTAGTGTTATGGGGTACTAACTCAACGATATTATAGAGGAGTATTTTATAACAAACTAGCTTTTTCGCCTGCGTGAATTTCCCACGGGAACAGTTACTTTTTCCCGGATGAAAGGTACCTATATCCTTCTCTGTACTTCCAGCTATGTGTATGCGAAATTTCAGGAAGATTGAAGGTTCAGTAGATAAAACGTGAAGAGAAACAAAAAACAAAACCAACAAACTCACTTTCGCATTTATAATATTAGTTAGATAAAGATCTAAGACCCAGGAAAATCTGAAAAAGATCATTTTCCATCTTGACCTGACCGGGGATCGAACCCGGGACCCCCAGGTTTAGAGGCAAGGTCTTTACCATTGCGCCATGGAGGTCGTTATAGTAAGTATAACAATGCTCTTCCGATGTCTATTGCTTTACACACATTGTGATTGATCCTAAATGTCGTCATCAAAGGGATCAATACATCCGACACACCGATCGTGACCCGCGCTCGCCCACGACCATTGTCTAAATATGCTGGCTTTGGCTTGCTAAACCGCGGTACGGCTAAGCAGTAAGGCTAGCCGAATACATTTATCAATTTAAATTTTATTGTTTTACCTTCATACATCCACGCAATTCTTGTTTGATTCTTATAAAGAACTGTGGTCCAAACATAGAAATAGAATTTTTATTTTTATTTTACTGAGAGATAGCTGAAGCAAGCGGGATGTCAGATATGGTTTTTGCTCATGTTAGTGAAGGACAGGTAATATCTTCTATGAAGCTCATTTTTGTCAAGTTTGACATTTTTGGTGTCTTTTGGTTCCGTTAGAGATTTGGAAACAACCTATAAAAAAATGGGGATTTTGGAGCACACTAATATGAACGTTTTAGGGCTTCATTTGACAATCAAGATTATATAAAGAATGTTTTTTTTCTATGTCTACGGGTCCAAAATAGTCTTGTCATTAGTTTAAGTTACAATGTATTAGTACTTAATACACAGATGTTATTTAGCTGTAAGACCCCCCCAATGAACATGCCTTGATAAAAACTTCTTGAACCAAACATATAAATCCTAGTAATATATTAAAGTATGTATTGATATTTATTTATTTTGCTTCTCCGTCTAGCCATTTTGGTATTCAGATACAAAAATGGCTAGACGGATTTTGTTGAAATTTGGTACACATAGTACATAGTGTTGTTAGTACTAGGATACGTTTTACCCCGTTTAAAGGTTTCTTAGGTATTATGTCAGAAAAAGTCGCGGGCAAAAGCTAAAAAATAAAATATTCTTGAAATACTTTTCAAAGTCAAAAGTCAAATAGCAAAAATAGCACTTTTAAATCGTCATATTCTTGTTTTATAGTTGGTTGACGTCATAAAATTACTTGAAGTTAAAGTTACCACCGCCTCCAAACTCCAAAGCGCAAGTGGAGAAGAGGCGGTGCAACAAACTCCACTACGATGCATTTTCTCCGACGTCACTTTACAACATATGTCTTACAAATAAATGAATCACAAATCCCTTTCACTGAGCAGGGCTTGCTTTAGATGTAAATATAAAGATTCGCCCGCACGTGGCTGATTTTCGTCAGAAAACAAACGCTGTTGCATAACGATTGCAGACTTCTGCCTTGCGATGCAGTAACGGGATAAAACGGTCATTTATCTGATTACTAGCTGTATCGTGCGGCTTTGTTCCCGTGGGAATTTCAGGATTGTGGGTAGTGGTAGTTTCCTTGTGAATGTAGCTTTCATTTCCTGAAAGAATCTTCAAATCGGACCGGTAGTTCCAGAGATGCTAATCTCTTCGTTCGTTCAAATAGCATTCAAACAAACAAACTCTTTTTCTTCTTCTAAAGGTGCCTCTTCAACTAGTGAAGGTTAGAGATTAGCATGCTCAACTCATTCTTGTCCTTAGCTCTGCAGAACACGTCAGCAGCATTCGCTATCCCGGTCCCATTCTCAAATGATTCGCAACCCAGGATATTTTCCTTCTTCCGACCTTTCTCTTTTCCAGCGAATTTGTCCATAATTATCAGCTGCAGAGGCCGTATCTCTTATATCTTATAGAACATGACCCAAGTTTTTACCAATCGACTCTTTCTTCTTAAATGATGTTTATTTGCGATGTTTCCCTTTACAAGGGGCTAGTAATGGTATAAATTTTACCTCCCATCGCTACCCATTAGGGACTTACTTTAAAAAAAACATTTGACGTCCGATCTTCAATTATATCTATACCAAATTCCATCAAAGCTTTGTATACATACTGTCTTTCGCATTTATAAATATTAAGTACTTAGTAGGTATGGATAATAATAGGCGCTCTCTCGTATCGGAGGCCAAGATCCACTTTGGGGTCACTGAGCCAGCGGAGTAAGTAAGTAAGGTATGGATCTTCTTCTTGGCGTGTCAATGCCATTCCAACGATCAAATTGCTCCCAAAAAGTGTTCCGCCACTTTTACGGCCTTATCGGTGGCGGCCATCAGGTCATCCCGAGGGCAGGTGTTAGGGCACAGGGGGCAGGAGATGGGAGCGCAGGTAGGGAGCCTCCCCGATTGATGATCAGTCGACATCCAGCGCACCTGGATAGCTAGTTCTCGGTAACGCAGAGCCTAGTGAACCAATCCCTACACCACGATGATCCCCAACGATGAACTCCCAAAAGGTATGGATATGGATGGATGATATTACGAGTATCATTATCTAAAAATCCATTTATTCTGTAAATTGAATCTTCGGACATTAGTCCATTATGATGTGTATTTGTACAGTAATTACTGTATTAAACCGTCATCCGGTGACAGAAGTGCATCCACCATCACACAATGTTCGGATGTTTTAATTTAGAGTGTTTAGCCGCACTTTAATTGTTCACTTTAAATTCGAATGTATCTCTTTGTTAATGTTAGCACTGTGAATGTGTTTTGTAATGCCTTACAGCACAATAAAAGAATTGGGCTACTCAACACCTCGTTGTTTTCTAGAGTCACAATTTATACCGATCTAGCTGTGACCCGTGGTTTTGCTCACGTGGGAATAATTGTAACCTTGTTGCCTTCCTCATCGATGTCGCTATCATACACAGAAAGAACTTTTAGCTGTATGAACTAGTATAGTTTCCACTGAATTTGAGAGATATTATGATTTGCATACAAGCATACAGACAGTCAGATAGAAAACATTTCTTAAAAAAAATCATGTTCTGTTGGTTTTATAAAAAACCCCTCATAAATCTTTTACTAAAATATCGCCTATTTACTGGCATAGACTATACAGTTTTATTAATGTACATAAGTGTATGTATTGTTACCACAAAAACAATATTTGTGTCCGAATCGTCAGTTACTCTGCAAAAGCTATCTATTTTCGTCCCTCTATCGTAACCAACACCAACCCACCAATTTCCGCTGAGTCAGCACATTGAATGCTAATCGCAGTCCTTAATATCCTGAGCAATTACCTCAACAATAGCAGGTGTTAGTGGGCTTCTCCGGAACTGACACATCTATAGCGTGTTCATGTTTCGATATAGCTAAATTAATTCATTAGCTGTTGTCTAAAAGAAATCTCTCCACATATGATCTCCTGTGCTGGTAACAAGAGAGCCAGCTGCTTTTCACACAAAGGATTAGCTTTGCAATCCAATGCGGGAATGCAGCCAACGTTCTTGGCTCCATGCCTCACATGCATTTTAAGAATTTAAATCTAAGTTGTTATAATTTTATTCTCTCTCTCTTTCTCAGTCGAAAGACGTCCACTGCTGGACAAAGGCCTCCCCCAAGGATTTCCACAACGACCGGTCCTGCGCTGCCCGCATCTATGCGCTTCCCGTGACCTGCACCAGGTCGTCAGTCCACTGAGTGGGAGGCCTGCCAACACTACGTTTTCCGGTTTATGGTCGCCAATAATTTTATTAAATTTAGTTAAAATATAGCCATAAAGTATTATGCTTTTGCCAGGGAAATCGTACTGGTTTTTGAAGTGTAACATTTTCTCTCTCGCTATCCTGCAATCTGTGGGAGTCGTGTCTTGAAAAGGGACAGAATTATGTTACCGGAAGCCGGGAAAGTGAGCGCTTTTTGATTAAATTTATGAGATCGCGTGGTGACTTATTGCCACGGAAATCTGAAATAATATTATTCTGACTTATGTCCTCACGCAAAAAGGGCCCAAACTGGAGGCCTAATTGCGGAAAAGTGTCCTCGATAGAAGTAAGAAGTATTCTGACTTATGTGCTTATTACCAAAGTGAGATGTCAGGCACGCTCAGTCTTTTTTTTTCAAGTCAGTAGAACTTTATATCAGTACCACAAGAATGTGTACAAACTCCATTTTTTGGAAAGCAGTGTAATAGATGGTCTGCCACAGGTCAGTACTATTTCTGTAAAATGTTGCAATGCACCACCCTGTATCGATTTAGCCCCTGATTGCAATTCCCATATGGCGTTATGTGTTCGAGTCTTTGTCCCGAGCTCGATATCCGGCTAGCTACAGCTATTACGGCTTCTGTGTACCAGCTGTTACTGTCATTCATTGTAACCTATGGATTTATAAAGGGAATTAAGTTATGATGGTGCTCGAGTGGATAAAACTCCTGTAGTCGAAAGGACCCAGGTCCGAATCCTAATGATACCACATGAGTTTGCATATCAATCTGAATCATGCCTGGTAGTTTTCATAAACCATCACTGACTTCCGGTAAAGGAAAACATCATGAGGAAATCTGCACACTAGGTAACTGTTTAGCTTACTATTGTGTAAGACAACTGCCGCTAGATGGCGGTGAAATGAAATAACAAAAAAATATTTTATTTCAATAGGCTAAAAAATAGCACTTTGAAATCGTCATATTCTTGTTTTCTTAGTTAGTTGACTTCATAAAATGACTAAATGTTAAGATTACCACCGCCTCCAAAGCGTAAGTGGAGAAGAGGCGGCGGCGCAACAAACTCCACTGCTGAATTTCCTTAAAGACGTCACGGTAGTTGTCAAGTCATGACATGACAGATGCCTTTAGGCGACTTGAGGAAATTCTAACATGATGAAGCAAAAAAGAAGTAGGCCTTTTCAGTCAGTACTCTTGACGGTGTCATTGCTCCACATTGCTCGGAATGTTACACGTGCTACGCCTTTGTTGGCAATAATGGAGTGGTTTGGCCAATCGCCTTCTCCAATTCACACACTATTAGCTGGAAAAATTATCACCAACAATGCAGGTTTCTAATATTCAGATTAGGATTCGAACCTGGGACTTTAAGACTGCATTCAAAAGACAATATTCTGGCATGTAAGGAAAAACCGAAATCTGACCACTCTCTGCATCACTCCGCATCTGATTTCGATGATTGCGTTTTTTTTCGAGTACCTATATCAAATTGTTATGAGACCAACAGCCGTATTCAATATATATAAAGTTTTATTATAATAACCGTGGATGTATTTCCGGAAGCCAGTAATGACCCTCTTCCGATGCACCGGTCTCACCACTTCAAAAGCCGACATCAAAGGGCAAAGGCCAGATTCAAATTTGTCCAGATACACGCAGTTATTTATATCGTCCACTATTTCAGCACTAGGATGTGTGTTAGCGCGAGGTGTATAATGTTAGAAGCCTAAAAAGCTTAAATAATCTCACATAATTTTATATTTTTTACTTTTCTGCTTTTGTTAAGCTATAGTGGTATATATAATTACGTAATTTATTATATTATAGAAGCGGTGGTGGCCGAGTGGTAGGGCGCCCGCCTATGGATACAAAATCCCAGGTTCGAATCCTGCCCGGGCTACATGAGTTTGTATACCTGTAGTGTAGTAGTAGGTTAAGATATATATAAGAGGTATAATATGGAATAAAGGAGTCTACAACCAACACTCGTCTCATTAAGTCGTCCATCCTTCACATGGCGACCCTGCCAGTCGGCGCCGAGTTGCGCCGGCGGCACGGCCAAGTATTTGATTAAAAATTAAAAATATTAAATAATAAAAGTGAAAAAGACAATATGTGGAAAAAGTGAATTTAAAAGAAGAAATTTGAAGATGGCGATTTACGAAGAAAGAAGCCTGGGAGAAAAGCATTGTTTAAGAATATATAATTAAGAAGAAAGAAATATTATTGTAAAAAATATTTAGAAGATTTAGAAAAAATATCGTAAAAGAAGTAAGAATATTTTTTTGAAGAAAGAAGTTTTCAAGATTGAAGAATAAAAAATTACTGAAAAATTCAAGAAAGAAGAATTTTTAAATAATATTAAGGTTTCAATTTGAAGAATGAAGATTTGAAGAACGAAAACTTCTCAAGCAAGAAGAATATGAAAAATAAATACTTATGAAGTGAAGAACAATGAAGTTAATTGTTATGAAGAAGAAAATATGAAGACAAATAAATAAGATTATATGAAGAAAGAAGGAAAAATCTTATTTTATAGAGAAGTTTGAAGACGAAGTATACTACTTAAATAATTTAATAAAAGGTTTGAGAAGAATTTTACTAAGAAAAAAGAAGCGTACGGGACAAGGATGGTGTCCAGGGTATAGCCCGGCCCAAAAGTTCGAGGTGTCCAGGGAGATCCCGGCCCACCCAGCTGATCAAGATCCAGCCCGTAGCTGCTCGACGGTGAAGAAGAAAGAAGAAAAGCGTCGTGATCAAGGACAAATGCAAACCCGGACTGACAACTTTTTTCAACAAGATATATCCTTTTACTTTTACAAGTTTTGAGTAATTTTAGATATTTTTTTTAGATTGGTATTTTACTAGTTTTATTGATTAGTTATTATATATTTATTCTATTAAAATGTCAGAACAATTCGATTTAGAAACTGCCATAGCACTTTTACCTGTTATGAATGGAGATGAAAATCCTTCACATACCAATCTGACTCATGTTAGTTTTCATCGACCACCACTTGCTTCCGGTGAAGGAAAACATCGTGAGGAAACCTGCACTCTGGTTGATGATTATCAGCTAGTGTGTGAAATGGAGAAGGCAATGGCAAACCACTCCATTAAAATTGCCATGAGAGTCGTAGTGTGTTTTTCATTCCATATAATGACCACGACCCTCAGTCATGAGGAAATACGACTAAAGAGGGAATTTATTATATCATGTACATGTACGAAAGAGACTGGGTATTCACGACACAGGGAATCCTAGTGTAAAACCCAGTCTTTGATGTTGATTGTAACCTTGCCACTTTTATTATCTTATATATAATTTCGAGATCTGTGGCAAGATAAATGAAGATATTACACTGCGTAGTTACAGAATTAAATTGGCCATTTTGATTGACTGTTCCAAACTTCGTCAACTTGAATTGCCGCAAACTCGCGCTAACTTCGC
Source organism: Ephestia elutella (assembly GCA_018467065.1). Classification (NCBI taxonomy): domain Eukaryota; kingdom Metazoa; phylum Arthropoda; class Insecta; order Lepidoptera; family Pyralidae; genus Ephestia; species Ephestia elutella. The sequence goes on from CM031570.1 coordinate 17,621,996, forward strand.
GGTTGATCAAGTTACTTGGAGTAATAACTTGGCACTTAGCTGTTGTTTGTAATATATTGGGTAAAACTAAACGCAGGCGTTTCCTGTTATCGCCGCCAGGGGTTTTGGGGTTCTCACACTGCTAGCGCGAATGGCTCGCGGACGTCCGCCATTGCATTGTCCCGGGCGATATCGGTTTGATTTTAATACGCGGAGCGGTCTCGCGTCTTTTGCTTGTTGTTTAGTTTGAGTGATAATTGTGAATTTCCTGTTTGTTAAATAACTATTGAATTTGTGTTTGTGAAAAACTCTGTTATTGTGACTTTTTCTTGTGAGAGGTGAAACGTGGCTGGCTGTTCCACATCTGGCTGTTCCCGAGTGAAACTACGGGAAGAAATCTATTTATTTGTCCTGGGGAATTGAGATCTCAAGGGTTAGGTAGGGTGATTAGGAATTCCCTTCCCGAAGACACTCAAGTTTGGATCCGAAGAGAAGAAG